>CM051039.1:26440500-26565500 GCA_027627225.1 Congeria kusceri | reverse complement strand
GATGGAAGTTGCACTTTTGGGAGAATACGAATGTTTACTTGTGTCTGTTTTAACACATAATTGAAGTTAAAGAGACTATGTCAACGAAAAGTTGGCTTCATATTGCGCGCACTATGAATTATATTATGTTATAGAAAATGCGCTTTGCTAAGCCATGTGCATGAACTAAATAAAAATAATAGAATACACAATAAGATATTTGATAAAAAAAACAAATGAGCAAAAAAGTCCGAAAAAATTAAAACCCCAAGCGGGTGTCGAACTCACAACTTAGAAGCGATACGAAGAAATGTCAGTAGACTGCGCTTTCACCAACTGCGCTATTGTGCTTGGCAAGGAGGCGTGTGTATTCTATCGTTATACAAAATGCTATGAGTGGATAGACATCGATTGACCCATATATTTTCACTCCTCTACCATTTAAAAAAAAATTCGAAGTTTTTTACATAGATTTTTTGTCAGCGCAACATTATATGTTTTACACAAGTATGGTACGATTACCATAAATAAATTCCAAGGTAACTGAGTGATTGTGTTATTGTGAGACAATTACTGTGTTCTAGTAATCGTGTACCTTTCACGAGCATCCTTTGTTTCGATGCTTGATATTTTTTAGTGTATGTCATTATATTTCCATTGAATTAAATGACTGTATATCTAAACTAAATTCATAGTTATTATGCAATTGGAATAGTTATTTTAAACAAGAATGAATTCCAATATGTGTTTGTATATATTTGTTGCATATCCACTGTATACGTATTGACTATTTGGTTACTGTTATTATATCATTGTTAATTTTTGTATTTATATTATTGTAATTTATTTATGTTTAATGAAATCGGGAATCAAGTGTTTTACAGATGACCACTATGCATGCATTTTTCACTGCTTATGTATATTTATGGACGATATGTCAAAGGTATATTGGAATAAATAAATAAACTATATTTGCCACTATGTATATTTATTACGTTCGCAAATCGTACTGAATGATTTAATAGACGCACAGAACATGTCCTGGACGTTTTCAGCAGACATATCACACAACACACAGTCATACAAGCAAACATTATTTTATGATCAATTTACATCAAACAAATCATGTAAAATACACATATTTGAAACATTAATTTATCAATTTACAGCGATCATTTGATATGCGTGATATTTTTATTATGCAACATAATGTATAACACTGGAACAGTTCCATATATATGCGATAATCACTGCATAAATTTCAGCATACAATATTCACGTTGTTTGGAAAACACATATCCGGATAGTTCTGACAAAGTGTATAAAATGCCGTGCTATTTAGGTCGGAAATATAGTTAGTCCCAATACTCTCTATGTCCGTTCGAATCCGGCATCCCCCAAAGGTCTTTCCGATGGTATCAATCGCAATATCTGGAACAAAAACATAGCGTGAGATACAAGTCTAAAGAGATTGCATACGTTCTCGAAGTCTTACATTAAAATAAAAAAAAGTTATTGAGTATAACCTTCGCTTGACTGACTAAAAAGTAAGGCTTATATAAAGGTTAAGACTATTCGCAGTCAATATCTTATATGTAATTTCTTCCTATAATATACAATAATGTGCTAACCCGAAGAAATGCATCCGTCAACTTTTGCCAAAGGAAACCAGTTGCCAGAGGCTCCGCAAACAAACATGGTGTCCTTTGATAGGCCGACAGGGTACGTGTAGTTAGTGAGACAGTAATACTTGCAGATGTTGGTGAAGTCCGTTTCCCAGCCATTGCATGCCAGAATACCGTTGGAGATAGGAGGAAGTTGTTCGCAAGGATAAGCTACAATGGACAACACATAAACACAACAATCAGATCAGGGGTGGTATTCACAAAGCATCTTAAGTAAAATGTTATCCTTAAATGTGGAATTTTTCTCAACTATATAATTCCACACAGAGACAGTTTTTCACTAAGTTATACTTGAAAATAACATCATTATGAAAATTTTATTGTAGGAATATCAACAACATATTAATCTGTTTATTGAGTAAAGTAATATAATACATTCATATTTTGCACTTAAGTGAAAATATTTAAGAAATGACTTAAGATGCTTTGTGAATACCAGCCCAGTCAAAATCACAAACTCCTCAACAAAATGCATGTTTGGTACAAAGGTCAGCCAGTTGATTTCTAAACCTGACAAATTCACGCAAACACATGAACGTTATCATTGTAATTACGTTCATTGAATGATGTATCCAATCATTTTACATACATATAATTTGGTTTGTTATAATAAGTGTAAATCAACTAAACATCAAAAATAACATGCTGATGCCCGTGACACAAATTACAAATTCAACAATTGTTCATGCAAGATTAATTAAAAATGTAATATAAGGATGGTATGCATCTCTAATTAACTTACGTTTGATCCTGATTGTGAACGTGCATTCAGCCGTCAGACCATTGTTTGGCTTCACAGCCGCATACTGTACTGTATGCACACCCCACGGGAACTCGAATGAGTTGTTCTGGTAATTCTTAGTGACCACACATTCAAATCCGTGGGGGTCGAAGAAGACGGGTACTTCCCATATTTGAAAGCTGGTCATATTTGACACAATCAATTCCCGATCCGTCTCGCAGCCATCCATTATTGGAGGTTGTACATCTGTTGATTAAACAACACTTACATAAATATGAGAAAGTATCTATGAGTTATATGTTTTATTTAGCTTTGGGTTACCCTTTCATTATTTGTTTTTTTAGCATTTATTATTCTAAGGAGGTGACCCATTATTCAATATGATTTTATTATTTCGCGTTCACGCACTGCCATTCGTGCGTTGAAAAGGCAAATGTCCACTTCCCGGAAATAAATGACAATTCTCATGTACTGATGCAGCTGACGTGTTTCCTCTTTTACTTTTGTAAGACTTAACAGATACATACAGGTGATGAAGGCTTCTATTAATTAGTAATACCACTTCGCAACTACTACAGCATTGCTAGAAATTAGTATGCGCTATATAGTCCCATGCATCATTCAACGGACAAATGAATTAATATGTTTACCTATTTCACAGTTTTTTCCAGTCCATCCGCTTTCACAAATGCAGTTATAGTCACCCAGGATATTCACGCAAGTGCTGTTGTTTTGACAAGGGTTGCTTCTACATGATTCGGCATCTACAATAGTTGAATTAAAGCTGTTCAGTCTGACATCAATAACGTTTTACCAACACACATTGCTCAATGAAATGTATATAAGTATGGAAAAGACGAGTGTGTGGAAGGTTATACGACTATATATACATATATACACACATACATATGCAAACTGTAACTCTTTATTGAAAACATCGCAGCTGTATCAAATACCTCATAAACGAAAATAAAACTATTTCCTTACACAAACATCGCGGCAGACTTCCTGACCACACACCATATTTCGTGCATGTCCGTGTGGCTGAGTTTGGATCGGTCATGTTGTAGCCTTGGTCGCATGTATACATCACCTGGTTGCTGTACTCAAAGTTGCTGCCGGAAAAATTCCCGTGGGAAATAATGCTCGGTTGTCCACAGGTCACAACTGAAACGATAGCACTCATAAACTACACAGCAATAAAATCACAACCGATTGCAATAATTTACTTTATTGCAATAAAATCACAAATAAACCAATCACAACAATATTGTTTACTGCAACAAATCACAACTTAAACCAAAGCAATCATATACTTTATTGCAATTATGTGTATTTTCATCGAATTGTTATTGTTTTTTTTATAGATTTTTCTAAAAAAATTTGATTCGAATATTATACATGCTACTAAATAAACACACATAAACCACAAATTAAATCATGTATACGAATAAAACCTCTTGACATTAAAACGTGTTCAGGCTTACAACAAAACTTACTGGTTTCACAACACGTTCCTGTGGTTCCGTCACGGCAATTGCAATAATTCACAAAGGTACTGTACTCAGCATATGTGCCGCCATTGTAACAACTCTTCGCGCAATCCTCGTAGTCCCATCCCATGTCGTTAGAGGCACAGTAGTGGAAGCCATCGCACTCCGGGACATCTTTGTGCCACACTAACCTGTCTCTCTGTCTATAGCCGCCACCGCAGGTTGCTGTGCATGATGACCATGCATCCCAAGCGCCCCAGTAGCATCCGCACGAATCCCAGGTGTCCGCAAGCCCCCCGAGTGATGCAGGAACAATCAATAATGTTAACAGAACCGTGCTTTGCATGCTTTCAATACGATTTGTAGAATGATACACTGAGAATTGATATAGTTAAGTAGTAAAGTAAAAAGGAAGTGAACAGAAATTGTAGGTACGCTATGTGATTTATAACAACGCCTACATAGGTCAAACTTCGACAAACACCGCTGACAGTATACAAATGGTCTACTAGACATGTCGTTAAACAATTATGTTCTAGCTTTCTGAATGGCTAAACACATTGCCAATCAAATCTCGTCGTAAGGTCAATTAAATATTTTCGGAAAGAACAGCCCCACTTCAAGCTGACAGGTGATTGATATGTTGCCTGTGTATAAAACGGTAATTACGCTACCCGACAGTCATTGGTGTTTAAGACACTTGGCTATACACTAGCAATGTTGAAGGCATTATTATATATTGGTTTTATAGTTTGCGTCTGCTCGCAAAATGCGGTATGCTTTCCTAAACTTCATTATCGATATATTGTTTGTTTAATAAGCTTAAGTTTAAAGTTGAAATAAAACCACACGCGTAAACATACCGTTCATGAACGATGTTATAGAAAGAGTGCGCAAGATATAAAATAATCGATTTAACCCAGTTATTAATTGATGATATACCGCACTTAATTATGGAATGTCTTATACAGAAATAAATGCATCTTAATTCAAGATCCTTCTTTTAGATGACCCGTAGTAGTCCTGATGAGTTGCCTCATGAATGCCCAATTGGGAAACGCATCTCCGTGATTGAGTGTGATGGAGATGTACAGATCGTGGACGCAATACCTGTCGGAGTTACGTGTCTACTACAACATGAAACCGAAACATTCATGTTCACCTGCAATTCAAAATTAGGTAGGTCATACACGTATATACGATGTATTAGCTTCTTTTTTTTCTTATTTGATTGCATTGTGTTTTATTTATTTAGATTTATATTATTTTTTACTTGCTTAAATTAATTAATTAAACATTTCATTGATTGATTGATTGATTGATTGATTGATTGATTGATTGATTGAGTTAGTTAGTTAGTTAGTTAGTTAGTTAGTTAGTTAGTTAGTTAGTTAGTTAGTTAGTTAGTTAGTTAGTTAGCTAGCTAGAAATAAGTTATTAAATTAGTAAGTTAGTAAGTTGACTAATTAAAAAGTAAGATAGTTAGATAACTGGCTAGTTATTAAGTTAATAGTTAATTAGTTAGTAAATTAGTTAGTTAGATAGTAAGTTAGTAGTTAGTTAGTAATTAAGTAAGTAAGTAAGTAAGTAAATAAGTAGGTAAGTAAGTAAGTTAGTAAGTAAGTTATTTAGTTAGTTAGTTAGTTAGTTAGTTAGTTAGTTAGTTATAAGCACAGGCGGGTTTTAAACAAAATATGAGCATCCTTGATAATATTTTTGTGCTTCATGGTGTTTTGACGCTTATTATAAAATTAGTTAGTTAAAAGAAACAAGCGAATTTCAGACAAAATATTAGCACTCTTGGTCATGTTTGTGTGCTTTATGGTCTTGACGCATGATATAAACCAATGAAAGCAGCTTTGCTGTGCAGACTTCAGTAAAGAATATGATTTCGTTTTTAAAGAAATTTAGGTTAAGGAGGCAATATGTTTAATATCATTAAATCATTATATTCATATGTTTAAGCTAGAGTAAAGCATTGTAATTGAAGACTTAGAATGTATGCTTGGTGACAATGGGATTTGTATAGTCTTTCTTGTTATCCTTTTTTAAATGATTTAGAAGCTACCCTGTATGAAAACTGTATTAGTGGTATACTCCCAGACGCTTTCAAATTGTTTCTTGTGTTGTATGCAGATGATATTACTTTTGCGAAGAACGCTGTAGAACTACATGATAGTTTAAATGTTATTCATGAATATTAAAACGGTGGAAGTAAGTTGTGAGCACCAGTATTAATAAAGCTATGATATTTAAAAAAAGGGGGCCAATTGTCGAATAACACATCGTTTTACTTTTCGTATACATGCAATTATGTAAAATATTTCTTTAGTTAAATGAAGTATTCTATACACGGCAAGCTTGGTCGCGCAAAAAATAAAAACGCGGTATTGTAATATAATATTTAAAAAATGGATTGGTTTGTTACTTACTGATGGTAATAATTTCACTAAGAAATTTTACTTTACAATATTGAATTCTTGCGAAAGATATCATAACACACAAATGTTCTTTATTATGCGATCTGCCAAATTCAAACATATCTGTATATTTTATTTACATACTAAGTTATTAAAAATGTATCTAAACTCTAGTCCAACATTTAGGGAATCACGTCAATGGTATACCACAATACCACCTACCGTATTTACCCTAAGTATTGGGACACTTAAAAAAAAAGTTTAGTGTCCCGATATTAAAGGACATAAAAAGACATTCTCGAAATTGTGTCCCAATATTTTGGGCAATATATGATACAATATATTCTGCATTTTACTATGTCTTGAACCAATTAGTTATTTTTATTTCTTTGGGATAATAATCGCTTATTAAAATTTTTAAAATATATCAAATATTTACTTATAAATGATTAGAAGGAATATTTTTAGGTGACTGATGTTTATAAGATCACCTATTTCTTGCAGGGGACTTAATTATTAAGCTTAATTGAGAAGACCTTGCTCCATTAGAGTACACAGTTTGCACCACGTGTCAACAACATGCAAACACACCTATGATGGTGTACATTATGGTGTATAGATAAGCAAGTGCAATGTACCGTGTCACAAGTCACTATGCAACCAGCGTAGTGGCAGGGTATTGAATGTTTATACAGTAACAGCATAAGGTGTTTTTTGGTGCCCCAATATTTAGGAACAGGAAATAATTCAACTTTAAAATGTGTCCCAATATTAAGGTGCGCGAAAAATAATTATTTTTCCCAAAATTAGGGGTGCCCCAATATATAGGTTGTCCCAATACTTTGGGTAAATACGGTATTTGTTCGTTTCGTATAGGTGTTGTTGTAAGGGATATACCGCTTTCATTTCGTGAAAAGATGAAGTTTCATATTGTGTACCCTAATACCACCTATTTTTGGTACGTCATAAAGATGATATTATAAGAGCAATTACCACATATATTGGGTTTATCTTGTTCAAAGTGTCATTCATCTCTTGTACGTCTTGTGATTTTCTTAGCACTCGTTATAGTATGATTTGCACAACATCCTTTTGCATTAATAGTGAATCTCGTGTTCAATGCCTATGCATTTTAATTTATGTATGTATATGTCCTCCTATTATATTTTGTAAATAAAATCTTGAATCTATGTTCAAGTATCGTTTGTATGGACAATAGTGGCTACATATAAACTATATTTTCAGATCGTCACAAACGCTTTCTTGGAGATGTTGGTGACTTTTTCGAAGACGCTATAGACTTTGCTGGCGGCTATGTTGAAGGTGTCGGCGATTTCGTTGGTGATTTGATCTGCGCCTTCTTTTGCCCATGTAAATAATTAATTGCCTTTAACAATCATTTAATATAATTTATATTTGCTTAACAAATGTTTAACACCAAGCAAACCTTCGCCTTTGATTGTATTACACACGTAATACACGATCGTTCTGTAGGAAGCGTTAAGCGATTGAGAAAAATAAAGAGTCTATGTAGCGTCGTTTGATTTTGATCTTAATCAAATTTAAATTATTCAATTCATATTTGTAGCACCTGATCCACCAAATTACCCACCACGAGTCTCATCTCCTGGAATAGTTGATCCTCCTGTAATTTACATCCCTCGAGGCCAAACAAGTGCGGTCGTGCATTGGATTCCGCCCACATTCCATGATAAAGAAGATGGCGGCAATGTTCGGTAGTATATCCAGAATATAATGAGCAGAATAGTTTGTACAACATATGCGATAATTTGGGTCTGAACGCAATATATGTCTAGTCGTATAGCTTTTAAGATTAAACAAATATGTTCAAATACTGACTCATTCTTAGCAAATTTTAATATGGCCAATATCCTCTATCCTTTTATACTCAAAGAGCTTCAAAAATACCATGTAAAAGTTGCTATATTTATTTACTTTTGATCTAGCGTGGAGGTCATGCCGTCGAGCTATACAAACGGTGGACGATACGAAGAAGGGTCCCATACCGTGTATTTCGTGGGATATGATAGTAAAGGGTACAGCGCTCATACGAGTATAACGTTTAAAGTCAAAGGTAAGACTATTACTTATTTGATGCGAAAATGAGATATTTCAGGTTATTTTTATTGTCAGAGAAATAACTGACAACAAGTCAAAAATGTATAAAACATGAATCCGAATATGACTGATCGACATATGTCATTGACTGTGCGTTTGGTAATTAAAAACTTCAGGTAATCAAAGTAGTGAGAAGTCTTATTAAACAACGAAATTCTGCAAACGTTTTGGGTGGAAGATTCATATGATGGGTGGAAGATTCATATGATTAGGTGTAGGCATAAGTTAAATAACGTTCCGTCATTTGACGTCTAATGTTGACCGGATATATTGTTCTTACCCGGCAAATGTCCATGAAGTATGACATTTGGCCTTACATTTCTTGTTTGCTCTTACGAAAAAAAGCCCATGTCTTTACATTACATACTGTGAAGGTGTTTTTAATGAAGTTAAAACTGATATATTAATCACATAAATTCAAAGGAAATACTGATAATATAACAAACAGCAAACCTTATAACTGAAAATGCTGTTTCAACAAGGTACGTCAATTGTGCACTTTGCACATAAATGCAGTAATACGCCGACAATTTCAGTGACATGTTGGCTAATGTAAATTGTTATAACATATTCTTTGATGTTATTAACGCTTTTGAATTGTTGCAGCAATTCGATGTGTACCGTTTTCACAACCGAAGAACGGCGTATTTAAATGTAACAACACAGACATAGTGGAAGGGACAATATGTGAGGTGAACTGCTATGGAGGTTACAAGATTCCCCTCCAAGAACGCAACATAGAATGCATACGTCAGGGAGAGAATGGACAGCCTTCACGGACGACAGCAGACTGTCAACGTAAGATTGTTTGATATATTGATTGATAAATATACTTATATCAATAGGACACGTAAAATCGTAATAGGATACGTAGAACTCAATTTTCTGTCGATAATTGTAACACATTTTATGGAAATTGAATTACTCTTAATGTCGTTTTTTATCATGTGTATCGCATGTTTTTAATAACTAGTGGAATAGCATTAATTGTGTGTAGGTTATGTTAACAGCTATCAAATGCTTCGATGCACCAACTATTTCGCATGGTAAACTGAGCGGCGCTGATGGCCAGCGAATTTTCACTGGAGTGTACGATGCTGTGTGTGACCCTGGTTATTATCCCAAAACATCGGGCAGCGCGACTTGCAACGAGCATGGACTGTGGCCAAAGGTCCCAGAATGTCACGGTGCGTTGGAATATATTAATGTATGTATTTATGTATGAACATGAAAGTACGCACGTACGTTCATGTATATGTAGGCTGTTGGGATGACAATAACGGATCATGAATGACAGGATGAATAGATGTATGAATGGATAGTTTGTACGAGGGAGGAATGGATCGAGTGATATTAATGAATCGATGGATGGATGAATTCATGCATGCAATCATGCATGGATAGGGATGGATGGGAATGGGAAATATAGCAGAATGTATTGATGGGGTGGATGGGAGAATGGATGGATGTATGGATGGGTAGATGAACTGAAGGAGATGGATGGATGGATTGATAGATGGATGGAATGGAGAATGGATGGATGGATTGATGGATACATGGATGGATAGATAGATGGATGGATACATGGGTACATGGGCTGAGGGATAAAGGTGGATATATGAATTGATGGATGGACGGATGGATGAGTGAATGAATGAATGTAAGAATGGCTGGTGATTGATGGATAGAGGAATAAAAATACGGGTGGACTGATGGAGTGATTGATAAATTGATGGATGGTGATGGAAAGATAGATGGATTAATGGAAGGTATGACGGATGGATGGAGATAGATGGATTGAAGGAAAGAAGAATAGATGAATGAATGGATGGATGTATGGATGATCGGATGGTCGAATGGATAGATGGATGAAATGGATAAATGCATGTATGGGGATGACTTGATTGTGTTGGATCGATTAACGGCGAATGATTAATGGAAATGGATGGATAGGTGGATTGATTAATGGATAGATGAATGGATGGATGACTCGTTGGATGAAGATGGATGGATGGGTGGATGGCTGGATGGATAAATGGGTGGGTGGCTGGATGGCTGGGTGGCTGGATGGCTGGCTGGATAGATGGATGATTAGATGAATGGATGGATCGAAGGATGGGTGGATTAAAACATGGGAATGATGGATGGATAGGCAGAAAAAAGGAATACATAAATTACACACGTTTGTTTCTTTTGTAGATGTTGAAGGCCCATCATTTCTGGAATCCGAATGCCCGGACGACATCGTACTACCGATTGATGCTGCCAACAATACTGTCTTGGTTGACTGGCCTATACCGAAGGGGACCGATAATTCTGGAGAGGAACCAATCATAGCCGAGGAAAATGGATATGTCCCGCCTATGCGCTTTGATGCTGGATATCATCACGTGAAATATACGATACAAGACAGGACAGGAAACACTGGTTCGAGCTGTATATTCCACGTAACAATTGAATGTATGTAACGCCGTTGTTCCTCTTATTTAAACATAATTATTGTCTAGTGTCCAATATTATGCATACATTTTATTCAGTTGCTCTGATACTACTTGGATACATTTCATTGTAAATAAACAATAGTAAATAAACATGTTGACGGAAAACAAAGTAAATAGTTTGATACATTTCAGCTGTCAGCTGTGAGCCACCGCTTCTGAATCCCGGGACAGCACGGGAAGACCGTATGGATTACACTTGTCCCTCCCTCTACACTGTTGGATCCACATGTGCACTATCATGCAAGAACGGATACCCTAGAGCAGGCACCGACAAAATACATTGCGACTTTGATTTAAACGGCAACCCAAACTGGAAATGGGATGGATTCAAACCGTTTTGCCAAGGTAAGATTGCACTTAAACAAACCATTTATTAAAGAGATTTTACTCAAAGCAAAGTTGTTAATATGGGCTGCAAAAGTTATTGTGAAGACGAAATTGGTCGTAACTAGTTTTGCGTCAAATTATTACTAATGATATACTTTTGCAATGTATTGTAAACAAGTTCACCAATGTTAAATCAATGACATATTTGCTTACGTATAAAACAGAAACGAATTGCACAGACCTATCACTGCCAGAAAATGGTGCTATTTCTTGTGCGGAATGGACCCTGGGTCAGACGTGTCAGATGCAGTGTCAGACAGGATGGGACATACCGTATCAGTCAACCGGGGTGTTTACGTGTAGCACATCAGATGGAATATGGCTTCCTCAACCAAGTCCTGGCATACAGTTAGTTCCTGACTGTTCGCGGAAAATTAGTAAGCACCACACCATATATAGACTTTGTAAACGTAAATAACTACGTTAGCACAAAGAATTCATCAATAAGATGTCGCATTGCATTTTAAATATGCCAAAATACACGTCACTTAAAAACACTTGTCTCCATATAAAAATATTCCTCGTGTTAAATGATATTTATATATTTTAATAGACGTGGGCAACTCGACCTTCTGGTTGTTAGGTGCATACTCTGTTTAAGAAAAAAACGTCATTCATAAAAAATGAATTTAGTAATCATTTATTACATGGCTCTTCTAAAAGGTCACATACTCTTTTCATTTAACATATAGAGTTCATATTGTTTTTAACCATTTGGCGTTATTCTGATTTGTTATATAGTAAAAAATAAAACTGGTCAACTAGTTTCAAAACTAATTTTTAAATTACGTCATTTTGACACTCAAGGAAACGTCATGATGCGGCTTAATCTACCGTCCGAGTTTTTCTATTACACCAACGCATGTAACAGTTCAGAAAAGAACCTCCTAGAAATCCAAAACAACTTCATCAAAGCACTAAACGCATCTGCCTACCGCGCATTTTGTTTGGAAGACACGAATTGCGATGCTCGATTTGTAAAGGTCACGTGTGGTCCAGTCTCTACCCAACGTCGGAGACGTGAAGTTTCGCTGGACTTTGCGTACAAAGTGGAATTTGTACTTGATACTCTATTTGAGGCGAAAGAAGGTCAGACCGACATGTTACGTCACCAGGAATTAGAAGCCATGCTGTATGACATGGTCGATCAGGTGACCAGGGAGGTTGACAGTGGTTTGTTTGACATTCAAGGACTTACAGTAGATTCAAAATCCCTTTCTGTGGGATTTGTCGACTTCGATTGTCCAAAAGGGACTAAAGCTAAATCAACCACTCCTAATTGTGGTAAATATTATACATATATGTCGCCTCGTTCAATATGGATTTTGCTGTGCACCATCACATAATATTGCACCGCTAAAAAGCCCATACTTGTTTTATTATATGACTTATAAAATAAATAGTAGCTGATGGCGTTTAAGAAAAAAGAACAACACACATTTCTTTGTTTCAATCATAATATCAAAACAAAAAATATATAATTCGGTTACTTCCCTTGTTCTAATTGTAAAGGGAGATCACGTTTCGGTTCACGAGTATTACCAACCCGTACTTCGGGATAAGACGTAGTTAAACGAAACCAGTCTCGGCAAAAGTTGCAAGTTTGTTGGGATTCCAAATAAACTATTTTAGCTAGCGTGAAATATCATCTAAAATTTGCACGATGGAAGTAAAAACTGTGCAACATCACGGATGATTTTCTTTCGAAAGTGTGTCGCTGAGCCAATCAAATAACGTTTATTTATAAGTCATGTTATAAAAGCTATTAATTGACTTTCTTTTGTATATGGTTCTTACTTGCATAATTGCGATTCATTTTAAAATTTCACAATGGTCATTTTCATTTTTATATTATGTAAAGTTACTGTATGATATCTCAATATTCCAATGTCTGTATATTTTCTTTCAGTTGGGTGTTCATCGGGATACTTTATGGATGACAGCGGGACTTGTCAGTTATGCCCTTACGGGTCTTACCAGAATGAATCCAACTCTGTTCAATGCGTCTCGTGTCCACAAGATACAAACACTACCTCAAAGGGATCGAAGAAACTGGATGACTGTAGAGGTAATCCGTTTCTGCAAAAACTTTACGTGATATTAAAAAGATGCATTCGGAAATCAAGCGCGTTGAACTCTCGAATATTTGCCTTAGACTGTCAAGTATTTGTTGTATAATCTTAAACATCCGAGTCACGATGCTGAACATTTGCGTTTAAATCTAAAAACATGCGTAGGTTTCGGGAACACTTTTTGTATTGTACGTTTATTTAGTTATCTATACACATACATTTCAGAAAGATGTGGGCCTGGTACTTATTCATCAACGGGGCTACAACCATGTGTCAAATGCCCCGTCCCCCGCTATCAGTCCGATTACTACAGCACAGATTGCACAAGATGTCCATCCAGTCATAGGGCATTTAAAGAGGGAGCAACGCATAGTTCCGATTGTGGAGGTGAACAATTTAAGTTTTTTTTTGTTGCAGTGCTATTGTTTTTTATTCCATTATAGTTAATACAGTATCATGTTGCAGTTCGGTGTGCCTTTAAATGATTTTAAACCCAAAGATTTTCACTGACCTGAACACAAAAAGCTTTGCATAGACCTTTCTAATGCGGTGGCCTGGGCAGTTTTCCATCGTTTTTTTGTGTATGTGTTTGTGTCTTATTCGTGGTTTTCGTTTTCCGTACTGAATTGTATGCGTAAATGGTCAGTTGCTTTAAAAAATTACCTAGAACAACGTTTTTTTTTGTATCGCTAACGCAGCTGTTTTTATTATGATTTATATTGAAACGTTTTTACAGCATACGACATTAAAATAACAGAAGACAACCCACTGAAGCTAACATTTGACAGTGCTGCCCCCGAAGCAACATTAGTATATTGGGTGTATACAAAGTCTTCATTGGCTTTGAACATTGCTAGCGCGGATAATTCGTTCGACATTCTAGTGAATTCCTCAACATCCATTGACGTGTCACTTTTTGGGTAGGCACACTTTCATACTCGTATAGATGTTCCGTCGCAGCATTATGTTTGTTCAACAAACCTAAGTCGTTTTAGCCATTAGTTATTAAACATGTGAAGCTAAAGTTATAGTTATAGCTATAGTTATAGAATACATTTATTTATAGAATACATTTATACTGAGTCAAACTAAATAAATGTACCGACAACAACTGCACATTGGTTAAAACTAGATTAACAGTTAAATTATTGTATACATAGTTAATATAAATACATAGCCTTTGTGGTACCGTGTAATTTGAATCATGTATGGATTGACTAAAATGTACACATTTTTATATTTTACTTGCAGAGAGATAGTGTTCACTTCTTCGAATATTATTGCAAGCCATTCTTGGACATTTGTAGTCATAATCCTCAGTAACTCGCAACTCATTGTGTATTATAATGGGCATTATCAGTTCACCAAAGCAATCCACAATGCTAGAGGAAATGCAATTGAAGCCAACGATTATCTGACTATCACTGGAGGTACGTGACTTATGTTGGTTATTAATTTGTTTTAGTAAATGTACCAACAAGTTAAGTTTAAATAGTTTGCGTTCTAAAGTATGCTTACAGTTTAGTGTGGAAGTTCTAAGAAATTCCATTAAGAATGACATCCTATATACATGTAAATGATAACACGTAACATTAAAATTCATAGTGATGAAGTATATAAGGGTAGCACAGTACATATTTTGGTGTCTATAACGACTGATTCGATGCAATATTCTATACGTATTACAGACCAATGTATATACAAACACCTTTAAGCAACAACATATTTCCTTGTACACCTTATGTTGCAGAGGGCCTAATATCCTCGCCATACCTACTATCTGGCATGGCGACAGCAGACGATATTTCTGAAATGGAAGATTCCAGCAAATGTTTATTGAATTTCACTTCCTTTCTCCACGACCCAGATTTCTTTTCAAAAGGCGCAAACCACACGATGTTGATTTCGTCCAAATGCGACTGTAAGACATAGCACAATACTATGAAATACGACTTTTGTAAAAAAAAAAAAATTTACTTTTAAAGAAACATAAATAATGTGTAACTCCAGTCTCATAAGCAGGGGATAACTCTTATTAGCTGCTCAAGGTAATATATTTAGGGGAAGACCAATTGCCAATACAGCGCATCACGCTACTAAAAACACGTAACAAAACAAACCGCAGATATGAATAAAATTGACTGCCTTAGAACGGCCAATGCAAAGCATCGGAGCTTTAACCAGGTTTACGGGCGCTCGGACATACTTGGGCCAGAAGTATTCGCAATATATGTAAATGGAAATACAAATAAAATAAGCCATAGAATGTACAGCAATTATTTTGACAAAAATGCAACCATCCTTTGGTGATAAAAATGTAATAATTAAATGCTATGTTTCAGCAATGAATGAGTGTTCCAGCAATCCATGTGGCAACCATACGTGCGTGAACAAACTGGAGGACTTTGAATGCATATGCAGGTAATGCCATTGGCTTTTCGACAAATCCCCAGTATCATATTTGAATTTTTGTAGTGATATATCAAATCGATTTGCACCTATCACCTACGCTTGTTAAACACTGTATACCTTTACTATACAGTTTCTACCAACACTATTTGGGTTAATGATCGTGATACACTACCCCAGAGAAATGAGTCAAACTTTCAAACCTTATCAACCTATTGACAGGAACTCAAATGCTTCATTATCAAAATCTTACTTCTCGCACATGTGCAAGTATTGTGCTTCGTAATATTTTATTCAGTGTTAGCATTCATTATAATTTACTGGAAAATTGATACACATTGATGCTTGAACTAGATCTTTATAATATCACTATTTACAATATGTAACTACATTCTGTTGCAGTCAAGGATATAGTGGGAAGCAATGTGAAATTGCTCCCGATTATTGCGCCTCAGATGAATGTCAGAATGGCGCCACGTGCATCAACGGTCCAGGCAAATACACGTGCCAATGTCCGTATGGGTTCTCCGGAGTATTTTGTAATATTCAAGCAGGTACGAGAAGTACAACCACATATGTTTGTCTTGCTTATAAAATTTAGGCAGATATTTGGAATAAGGTGTATGTTGTTGGAAGAACAAAATTATAGTTTGCCTCCACAAATCTGTACTTGTTTGTGGGTTTGTTTTGTTGTGCATTGTTTAATTGCAGACAGATAGTAAAGTCCATAAATATCAGTAAATTTTAACAAAAATAATTTGTTTGTTGTTTACTTTGGAAAAAAAAAAGGTTCAAATAAGTACGAACATTTTAGTCACTCTAAATTTATTATTTTTATGTGTTGTTTATTTAGGAAATATAATCACTAGCACAGTTAGGTCATGTTTGGTAGCTACGAATATTTCAGTTAATGGTCAGTGGTCGGAATGGAGTGTTTGGAGCCCATGCTCGAAGACGTGTAGTGGCGGCCTGAGAACACGACAGCGTTCCTGCACGAATCCTCCACCCGACCCGGAAGGAAATTTGTGCACCGGAATAAACACTGAGTCCGAGACATGCGCATCGGATGATTGCCCAAGTACGTGTTTGCTTTTCTTGTATAAAATAAGTAAACAGTAATGCATAAAGTAATCATTATATAGTCTCTTCCAGCATACCTCACAATAGACCTCGTCACAAATGTCAATCATGTGCAAATAATCTTCAATGTATCCAATAATTGCACTTGGATACCACGTTTGTCACGGTAAAACTAGTTCACACAAAAGAGCACGAATAGTAATGTTTGTGATATTTAACATAGCTGGAGAGGAATTAAAACTATTGGTGGCAAACGCTGGAAAGCACTATTACTTTAAGGTACATGTATCCAACACCATCTTGGGTAGGACTCATTTTCTTTGTAAAACGTAAAGGATGATTTCAACACTTACTCATTGCATCGCTTCTCGTACATAAATCACTAGATTTAACAATGTATTATTAATGCGATAGCACTTCTTCAATTCTGAATACAATTGGAATTGTATGTTTTTTATTCTGCCTTTAAATATAAAAAAGCGAAACTCCAGTTGCGACAGCAAGAGAGAACTCTTATTAGCAGCCCGAGGTCCTTTATAAATGGCAAGTAACCAATCGTCAAAACATACACAGAACATCACATAAACACATAACAAACACAAAACACACAATAATAAAACTGGGGTCACCGCCTTGGAACGGTCAATGCAAAGCATTGGGGGGGTTTAAACCGGTTTCATGGGCACCAAACCTCACACTTAGCCCAGAAGTATTCATTTAAAATGCACATGTACACAACTGACAACATGAAAACAGAAAACAGACAAAAATGCTCAAAATGATGAATAACATCTGATGTTGGGTGGGTATTAATAATCGAACATTAAATTGCTTAAAGATTAACACTGATGTTGGGTGGGTATTAATAATCGAACATTACATTGCTTAAAGATTAACACTGATGTTGGGTGGGTATTAATAATCGAACATTACATTGCTTAAAGATTAACACTGCTGTTGGGTGGGTATTAATAATCGAACATTACATTGCTTAAAGATTAACACTGATGTTGGGTGGGTATTAATAATCGAACGTTACATTGCTTAAATTGTTATTTTCTAATACTTATAAAATATTCTAACACCGTTGTTTGTCTTTTAGAATGCAGACAACTGTATCAAACAATTGGGGCATCTTTAAAATGTAATGAGACCGCCGAGGGACTTCAAACTTGCGTTGGGAAATGTCAACCAGGTAGGGGCATATGTATACATTGAAATCATCCTTGAATTTCGTGTTTTTAAATGTCAGCTAGCTTGTATATTTTTATAAAATATATTTATATTTATGTGCACCCTGATGTTTTGTATGAAATCGGTTTCGCTGTTAACTTCTTCAGTACGAGTAATAATGAAAAAAGCAACATTTTTCACTAGTGACTGTTATACTTGTTTATAAACGCGGAAAATTAAATGCTCGCGTTAATTGTTTCTTGTCTTTTTATAAGGTTATTTCTTTGCTATCCAACCTCTGCAATCGTATGCGTGCGGTCCAGCGACGAATTATGTGTGGACACATGAAACTGAAGAAAATCCATACGCAAGACTGCCGAAATGCGAGAGTACGTTGCATATTGATATTGAACAATATACCAATCATCAGATATCGACTAACACACATGGTGTTCATAAGCTGAAGGTTCAAACAAAATGTTGTCATATATTAGAGCTCTGTAAGATGACATCTTTCACAAATCAAATTTTTCACACTTGTGAAAAATAGGATCTCATTTTTCACACGTGTGGAAAATAGGATCTCATTCCTCACACATCGCAATCTCATTCTTCACATTTTCTGTGAAATTTGTGATCGAGTCCAGATGTCGATTTGCACTCAAATCATATTCTTCACACATGAAAAAAGGGTTCAAATTTTCAAAAAAGTGAAGTTTGTTAATCATAATACTATTTATCACACTGTATGAGCCCGAAAAACAAACGGGGATATTAACGGTACGGTACAGTTCGCATGGTATGGTACGATATGGTACGGCACGGTACCGAACCGTTAAGTATGGACCGATTTGGTATGGTATGGCGTGGCATGTACTATATGGTTTGTAATGCTATGGTATGGAAATGTACTGTACGGTACAGTACGGTGCGGTGCGATACGGTACGGTACGGTTAGGTACGGTACGGTTATGTACGGTACGATAGGTAAGGAACGATATGGTACGGGAGGTACGGTACGATACGCTACTGTACTGTCCAAACGTATGTACTAACATGTGCGGAGGTTCTAATAAGATCATTATATTACTGTCCGTGTATACGTAAATTCTAGTTCGGGCGGACATACGCATGGTTATTTTGGTTTTAAAAATGCAAAATAGGACGTGTCTTTGTACGTAATTTCGGATGCGTGCATTGGTTAATATCCCAATAAAAGGTGTACGTTCGTATGAACATATGCGAGTACATTTCTATCTCCTAATAAGACCGTACAAACGTATTGACAAACGATTCAGCGCATGCATACATTAGTAGCTCCTAAATACGGCTAAGTTTCTCATAGTGATGGCAATACTGATGAAGTATAATGATAAAAATGGTGATTACGAAAATAATTATGATGACGATGATGACGATGATGATTATGACGATGGTGACGATAGTGACGATGGTGACGATGATGGTGATGATGATGATAATGATGATGATGATGATGATGATGATGGTAATGATGATAATTATGATGATGATGATGATGATGATGATGATGATGACGATGATGATGATGACGATGATAATGATTATTTTATAATTATGTTCCAAATAATGATTGCATCGTTTGTCGCGATACAATTTAACCATATAATATGTGAAAAATGTGATCTGCACGCATACCCCCTTTATGGCCAATCATATTTTTCTTCACACTTATAAATGTGACAAATGAGATCCTATTCTCCACAGGTGTGTGAAAAATATGATTTGTGAAAAATATGATCCTACAGAGCTCCATCCAAGAAAATGTAATATTGTAATCTAGCAATGTTTTTTACATGTATATCTAGTATTTAAATGTTAGACATATTTCACCCACCAAACTGATTATGACTTGTGTACGACAAAATTATTTACTATCGACTTTATAGCAAACATTCCGGCATAGGCTGAATGAATAATGCTTAGTGATTTGTGATGTAACTGTCCGTAAATATTACAGGGGCACACACACCAGCGAGTATGTCGGGCCAATTTGCAATTCCAACGGAAATTCCGTGTTCTGAACAAAATTTGGCGAGCGTTAAGGAGACAATGGAAGAAAGACTGAACTCCGCACAGTGTGTGATGAATGGCAACTGTACACAGGAAGTACGGACAGCATGCTTGCAGTCATCAAGGAAGCGTAGAGCAACAGAAACGATTGGCATTACTTTTATACTTCAGGCGGAGTTTTCGTTTGACGGTTCGGGTCTCAATTTTAATGAATTGGTAAATGGTCAAGGTAAGTGCTATGGTATTTGTTTGTTTGTGGTTGATATTTATTTTGTCAAAACCATATTCCTTATCTGGAAGTTGATCAGATGACATTAAGTTTAAAGGATACCACAGATTGCAGGTTTTCTCACATATGTGCTATTTGCTTATTGGTGGAAGTCTACGACATGCTGTAAATGGGTTTATTCGATGCCACTTATTTAAACGAAATCTACAATATAATGTCAACACGTGGTTTATTTATTTCCACAGTGTTTATTTGGAATTATCTAACACAGGTTTACAAAATGCTGCTTCGATATCACTGGTTGCAGAAATTTATTAGGTGTATTCGATACCACATATTGTAAAATAAATCTGATGTATGAAATTATTATATTTATTATAAGGGGTATTGTAACTTACAGTTATAAAATGTTGTACTGTTCTATATTGTATTAAGATTATAAATGTTAATTTATTAACACTGATTACATTTATTGTATACCTAGTTTGTCCGTCATTGGTAATCAAGTCAAAACACTCGTTGTGCATGAATTAAAGTACGGTTTTAGTCAATTCCAAGCCGATTTCAACATATAATTTACCTCATGATTTTTATTATCTACATTTACCGTCAGTTTCACAGTTTCGGAAACTCCACAAACCAAATGTTTACGCAGGCAAAAGTAACGCTTACATGCAGGTTATAATGTAGCACATAAGTTAATGTGTCAAACTGAAAAAAAGGCAACGGTAAATCATTTTCGTCTGTTCTCCAAAATTCAGGGCCATCTTCAGATTTAATTGCGTTGCTGTTGGCTGTGGCATCATTGGAAAACACCACACAGACCCTTTACAACGATTCAGAGACTATGTTCACATTTACCATTGACGGTAAGACGTACGTCACTGACAACACAAGCGTTGTTGTAACTCCTTCGGTTCGGTGTCCGAGTGGGAAAGTCCGCTTGCAATATTTGTGTGGTAAGAATAGTTCAACAATATACGATTAAAATTATTTACTCGTACATGAATTTCACAAGCATCTTAAAGATTTTATCGTAATATATACATAGTGTGTGTGATTGTTTCTTCAATATAGCTCGAAATAATTTCCATAGACATACAGACACATAAAGAATTTGCTTTGGTAAAATATAAAATGAAAAAATGAAAAAAATATGTCTCACAAAAACGCAGGGATGTAAAAATTGTGTCATATGCACTTTGAATTTTTTTTATAGTTTATCGGATTTTAGAGAATTATAATTTATGTAAATTGTATTTTACGCACTAGGAAGATCGTGAATTGTAATAAGATTGAAAACTGATAACTTATTTAACACCAATACCTCTTATATCTTCTAGTAATCATTGAATATTAGACGTTGCTCTTGTATAATGGCTTATATTATCTTTTCTACCAAAAACGGATTTAAAACAAATATATAAGTTTACGTTGCTAGCCTATTTTCTTAGTAACTGTCCCAACCGGCGCGTACTCTAACGGCGAAGACGCTGTGGCGTGCCCTCGAGGGACCTACCAGGAGTTGCCAGGACAGATGGCGTGTACTCCATGCCCCACTGGAACAACCACGGAAGGCATTGGCTCAGACAATGCAACGGATTGCTCAAGTATTAATTACTGACTTGCTCAAATACAATGTAACGTGTTGCTCAAGTGTGATTTACTGACTTGCACAGACAAAGCAACGGATTGCTTCAGTATGATTTACTTACTTGCTCAAATACAATGTAACGGATTGCTTAAGTATGATTGACTGACTTGCTCAGATAATGCAACGGACTGCTCAAGTATGATTTTCTGACTTCTATTTTGTTCCTCTTTGCTATAAATACCGCATTTATATAAAAAGAAACATCCCCAAAAACTAATTGTTTTAGCATCTTAGACAGGCAGCTTTGTAATAAAACAGATACGTCCGTACAGCTCAAAGAAATTATGATGAAGTCGTCATCATGTTTGAATAAGACAAAATGCATGTTAACGCTCATATGCTTTGTGTATGCACAAATTGTTAAAGCCCTGTTTACACTGTTTGCTTAAGCAGATATGAAAACGCGGGAATTTTTTCACAGATCTGCGTCTTATGTTTACAACTAATGACAAAGACATGTCTGCTTTCTGGCTCGCGTTCTTAAATGCATGTTAACGCTCATATGCTTTGTGTCTGCACAAATCGTTAAAGCCCTGTTTACACTGTTTGCTTTGGCAGATATGAAAACGCGGGAATTTTTTCACAGATCTGCGTTTTATGTTTACAACTAATGACAAAGACATGTCTGCTTTCTGGCTCGCGTTCTTAAATGCATGTTAACGCTCATATGCTTTGTGAATGCACAAATCGTTAAAGCCCTGTTTACACTGTTTGCTTTGGCAAATATGAAAACGCGGGAATTTTTTCACAGATCTGTTTTTTATGTTTACACCTTATGACAAAGCCAGTGTCAGTCCACTCTTAGCCACGTGTTTGCTGAATATCTGCTAAGGCAGACACCTGCTGTGTTTTGCTGAATATCTGCTAAGACAGATAAATAAAATGTAATATATATTAAAACAGACCGTGTCAACTAGGCTTAACAGGAATTTAAACAAAATATCCTGGCGGGTGTTAATCTGCTCCGTAGCATTGTTTTATTCGACGATTGTAGTGGTATTTCTGCAGCTTTAGCCTAACGGAGGCATATGTGTATTATTCTTTATCGATTACTCTTTTAACTGTACACACAGAGTTCGCGACTATTTTAGGTAAAGATTTCAATTCTGGTAGCAAGCCTACAACAATGGTGACAAAGCAACGGAACCCAGAGGATAACGGTATGAACTGAACATATGTTTACATAGTATTATTTTTGAAAGTTATTCTCTTTTTTTCTAAATTAATACGGGTAAATGATTGTTTTAGGAACTATTTAGCTATTAAAACATGACATGCGTAACATTGCAATTAGATGATTTTTTTAACGCAGTGGGTCCGCTTTAATTAACACTATTTCGAAAGTAACACAATTGTAATTGTTTTCAAAATTAAAAGTATCTTGTCAAACCTTTAATATTTTATGCCTTATCAAACTGTTAAAATATGAAAAGTTTACATTTTTGACAAAACTCCTATTTGTTGAAATTGCGAATGACCTTATACGGATTTCAAACCTCATATTCAAATACGCTGCTGTGTTGAAAACACCCTCACATTTATTCACTTACATGATTTTCAGACGAAGTAAACATTGCTGTTATAGCCGTATATAAAGTTAATAATGTAAGCTTCAATTAAATCATTTATAAACAGGGATGCAACATATATCATTAAAGATAACCAAGTCCTTTTAAATGTTATTATGTATGCCTTTGTAGACAAATCCAATGTAGCTGTTATTGTGGGCACTGTAGCTGCAGCAGTTGTTTTGTTGGCGGTGGTGTTTGTCACTGGATTACTGGTGTACAAGTACAAGAGCCAACCAAGGTAGATTATAACACCCTGCCGGATTTGGGCAAAATTATGTTTATTAAAGTCACGTGTAATAATTGTGGGCCGATATATAAAAAAGCTTTGTAATACAAGTTTGTAAAACACATCCGATTTCTTACGTATGTGCCTATTTATCCATTTTAGGTTTTATTCCATAGTAGCATTTGCTTATTTTTGACATATGATATTTTATCGACACGTCGTGTGATGTCAATGAGGGTTTCTCTACATGTTCATTCGCTGCAGCTGGATTTTCATATGTAATATTTCGCAAGTGAAGTACAACTAAGGATTTATAAGCGTTATTAATACTAACACTGTTCAGAGTCGTCAATATATAGATAGAATGACAATATAGAATACGTATAAAGCATGTAACAGTTATATACTTATAATGAATGAAAACACTCCTTTATTTAATAATATAGTTTACGTAAAAATCATGTAACAGCTATATATTCATACCGAATGAAAACACTCCTTTATTTAATAATATCAGCATTTCGTGAATATACTAGTCCTGTAGAAGTATTCCCAGGTTTGTATTCACAAAGATCCTTATGGAAAACTTAAGTGAATTTCAACCATTCATAAAATTCTATATAAAGTTCTATGACTGTTTCATTTATATGTATGTTTACATTAACACGTTTTAGATTGGTAATCATTGCTTAAATGTATAGTATTTTACCATTTTCTAAACAGAAATCATTGAATTTTTCAGAGAAACATTGATCTGAAATTTTAACATAAGGACAACTTAAGATAAGATTTCCCTTTGGGGATTTGCAAATACCAGCCCATAACATTTTTTATTTCAGATCCCGTCAGGTTTGTCAAAGTTTGCAGCAATTTGATCTGTACAATCTGCCAACGAAATGTGAAAAGGTTGAGCCAGCCAAGGACATGTTCTTAAACAGATACAATTTCTAATTGGTACTATGTACACAGTACTGGACTTAAAAACAAACAAAAAACACAGTGATACAACGCGTTACTAAATGTTTACATTTACATTTTTTTTTCTTTGTTTACTTTTGATTTAAACATATTTATTTCAAACTAGCATGTATAAATACCATTTTGAAACATACACCATATCAGTGGTGTACATAAATGTTTAAAGATGATTAGAACGAAAGACATAATCTAATAAAGTTCTTCTAAGCACCTAACCAGTTGCATGTTTTCAAGCGAACATAATAAGTGTAAATATTAGCGGTTGTGTCATTTTTGCTGATAATTTAATGCTTATGTTTAATATATATAGTTTTACCTCAGATGTGTAAGGTTTGTATGATAAAATGACGATGTGTGTACAGAACCGCAAATAATATCAATCTTTGCAATAAGAAAATCGTGTTATATTTAAATGGTGTGATGTAAATGCAAATACATGTTCAATTTGTTTGATCGTTACTTTGTATATTTGTTTCATGCGATGTCAACCATTACTACATTTTAACACATGCTTTGCACGCGATTTGTTATAGTTTTTAACAAAAACCTACCCTAGAAGGATAAAAAAGGGGGAACCAGCCAAAGCCATGTTTATTTACACGTGGCAATGTGTGACTGTTTGGCATCAGACAACACTGACTGTTATGATTTTATGATGTTGGTTTTATGTAATAAAAAGTAAACTTTGGATTTCGATTGGTGTTGACACGCATGTACGTTTAGTACAAACAATTTAGAATTGTTATAATTATTCCCTTATTTGTTATTTGTATAAACATAGTAATTTGTTTCAAGACAAATACGTAAGATATGTTTGTAATGGACAATTCTGATAGTTGTATTTATTATTATAATTCTTCAATAAACATTTTGTTTTTCATTTGTTGGTTTTGTCCTATATATACATATATATAACTGCATGAACAATATACTGTTCTCAACAACAATTAAGATAAGTGCATGTTTATCATATATCTATATAGAATACAATTCATATTGCAACACAATCGTAAACTGTAAGAACAAAAGGTTTTCTACAAATTTCCTTATGCATCACAACTGCAACACATATTAACCAAACATTACTAATGCGCGCACATTGTTCGTATATATACTTTTACATTTTAGTCTGATTCTCACACTCTTGGTAATAAAAGTTAATGAAAGGCATGATTTTCATCGTTTTCCAAACAGCCTTGAATAAATTCCATTCAAATATCACAACTCCACAAAACACAAATCATTTCTACGAAATAAGTTTGGTATCAGGCAGTTGCTGCCATTTGTTTCAAAATTTTTAACATTTATAAACGCTTAAAAATGTAATTTAACATTTGGCAGGCACCCTAGGAGCATTTCCTGTTTGGTAACGTTACCAATTAGAGTTAAACTATATAGGTCCTGTTTGGCAACGTTACCAATCATAGTTAAACTCTATAATTCCTGTTTGGTAACGCTACCAATCAGAGTTAAATTATATAGTTTGACAGAGGACTACAATGAAAATAAAACGGTTTCAAATCTAATGTTAATGAAGCAAATACACCGAGCGGCACACGGCTGAAGATGAACAATTGGCAACAACTGCTCACTCTGAGCTATGGGCAAATATTAACAAAGTGCCTTATAAAAAACTTAAGTAAATGTCTTCATTTTATTTAATTCCTTAACTCTGTGGCTGTTTCAAGTATAGGTCTTTTTACAAAAAAGTTTAAACTAGGACATTTTGCTTAGGTGTTCGTTTAGTATTTTACCCTTTTGTTTAAATAAATCATTGGAAATCATATAGAAAACACGATCTCAAATTTACAACTTACATTACGATTGTCCTTAGAAGACTTGTGAATTCATCAAAAAGTACGACAGAGAACAAAATGAGAAGTCTTTATTCAGTTAAATAAAATACATTCGTATAATTCATTAGGTCAAAATGACCCTCCAGCATTAATAATGGGTTTGCAAGAAGCATAAAACAGTGTATATCGTCAAATACACATATACATAAGACCGTGCACTTGAAAGTTTAAATGTTCAACAAGTTGAATAATTATTAGTAAATACATTCATTTTAAGCTGTTATGTAATTATTGACATACAGTATATTTGTTTGAGCACGTGTTCACAACGACACACTGTCAACATTCAGGAAGTCCATAAAACAATTGGTCAACACGGTAAAACAGTTACAATGTTGCAGGAATTATGTATGTTACACATGTGTGATATATTAATTCATAATTAGCTGCAATACATGTTACACAATTAAAGTAGAGGTTGGCATTAAAATGGGTTTGTTCTATAACATAAATTGTAAACAATGCGCGACCGAATATACTCCATTAAGTAAACTTATTGCAATGACCATGCATGCTTAAAAAAACATCAACGGATTCCGCCGAAAGTCCGCAAAGAAAATTGCGTTTGTAATACAGATTATATTGTAACGAGTTATCTGGCATGTTTATAAAAATGCGTGACCTATTAAACACCATTGACAACATAGGTTTTATATACTTTATTAGCGGATCTCGCCCGATGTCAGGAATGCGGCCCAGGCTGGGTAAGGCACGTGGAAAACTGTTACCACTTCAGTCACGACGTTGAACAATGGCCGGACGCACAGGTTCGAACAAGACAAGACAAGACAAGACAAATATTTATTAAGACTTGTACAGTGTACATCGTCTAAACACTAAAATGTTTTACATACATACATTTGGTCACGTTATAATGAATACAATAATAACAAATACAATCAAATTAACAATCATGTACATATATATTTTTTGGTAAAAGCTTAATATAAATAAGTATAATGTACATTCGTAATTTCTATGGGAGATAACTACTTATAGTTATGTCACAACATTAAGACAATTATTTCTTATAATTAGTGCTTCTTTTACAAATTTTGCTAACTTAATAAGTTCGCATGTATTAGTTGTATTTAACAATTGGTGGAATTTGTAAACAGAAGGTCTATTGTAATAACATTGCTTTAAATAGTTTCGCCTAAGAACAGAGTATGAAGAACATTTACAGACAAAGTGAAACACATCTTCCACATCTAATTCATTGCAACAAAGACAATAGCGTTCGTTTCTTGGGATATTCTGACCAGCATATCTTCCAGTTTGAATTCTCAGTGGCAGAGCCGAAGTTCTAAGCTTTGTGACATAATGTCTTAGTTTTGTAGGTAGCAAATCTAAATAGTATTCATAATTGAAAATAGGCTTAAATACACGATACATATCTAAAACAGAACTATTAACAACAGATCTAAACCACTCTTGTTTATATGTATCAATTACAACATTTTAAAAGTGCGTTATAAATGTATTAACATCAACAGAGCTTGGATTATTAAACACGTAAGACAAACCGTAATTGTCTAACAGCTTTTTAAGATTTAAAACCCAGTTTGAACGTCCGTTGTGGCAATCGTGTAAAGCTTGCAAATATATGGATTTTATAATAATATTTTCAGTTTGGGTAATTTTAAACCAGTATTTAACAATCCTTACGTATCGATGAACAAAAAGTGGGTATCTACCTAATTCGCCATAGACTGTAGCATTACAAACATTTTGTTTAACGTTTAATAGTCGTTTACAGAACTTTAAGTGCACCCTTTCCATTTCTTTTGACTTTGTATTACCCCATACCTCACATGCGTAATTCAGAATAGACCCAACAAAAGCATCGAACAGTTGGCATTGTGTTTTGGGCTTAAGGTCAAACTCTTTACATTTGTTAAATAAGATATTCATTGCTTTTAGTGCTTTACCACATAAATGTTCTTGGTTCAAATTAAAATTTCCAGTATAATTAAAAACAGTTCCCAAATAGTTAAAATCGTTTACTACTTCAATTTGCTGACCGTCATATGTCCATTTTTCAGATGGCAATAGTCTTCCTCGTTTGCGGAACACCATTATTTTAGTTTTATTAGTATTTACCTTCAATCCCCAACAATTACAATAATTAGATAAAAGATTTAAATGGTTTTGCACTTCTTCTGGAGATTTACCTATGATTGCCATATCGTCGGCAAATAGTAACAATATCAGTACAATATCATCAATACTTAAACCGGAAGTAGCCTCATTCTGCAAAAATAGTTCTAAATCCTCTATAAATAAAGAAAATAACAATGGGGACATAACTTCGCCTTGGCGTAGACCTACAGCATAATTAAAATATTCTGAATATGATGAACAATGCTTAACACATGACTTAACATTTTGGTACATATTTTTTATTATTCTTAATAATTTACCTTCAATGCCACATTTGAACATTTTTAGCCACAATGCATTTCTATATACAGTATCGAAACATTTCATCATATCAACGTAAATGACATATAATCTTTTATTTTCGTTAACATATTTTTGAACTAAGGACATAAGGATGTATATTGCGTCAATTGTTGAGCGCCCTTTTCTAAATCCGAATTGGGCATCCGAAATGATGTTAAAATTATTTTTACAAAACGTTTCTAATCTACTATTAATAACTGAAGTAAATAGCTTAGATAAACAACTAAGTAGGGTAATTCCTCTATAATTATTAACATTTGTAGTATCGCCTTTCTTATGTAATGGGATTATAATACCTTCCGTCCATTTCTCAGGATAATGACCAGAGTTCAATACCGCATTAAACAAATCGCATATATGCAAAGCTAAAATATCAATACATTCAATTAAATATTCGTTCAAAATACAATCACTTCCATGGGCTTTATTACGCTTTAACAGTTTAACTGAAGCTTTTATCTCGTCAACGGTAAAAGGCTGATCTAATTCAGGGAAACGTGAATTTGGTAAATCAAAATTATGTGTTGAACAAAAAGTTTCGGCATCATCGTTTACACAATCAAACAAACCACTACTTATATTAGAGAAAAAATTGCTAAAGTCTTCTAATGAAATATTATCAATTTTCGTTTTAGTATTTGGTTTAAAATATTTCCAAAAATCTCTGGGTCTATGATTTTTTAATCCTTCGATTTCATTAACCTTAATTCTCAAATATGTCTTTTTCTTCGTATTTATTAATTTTTTATACTCTTTTTTATAATGCAGCAATTGAATTCTATTATTGTCCGACTTATCACAATTAAAAATATTCAACAAAGATCCATAATGAGCATGTGCCATTTTACATTCAACATCAAACCAATCTGCATGCTTAACAGCGCTACATTCTTCAAATTTCGGTTTGTTAGAAATAAAGTGTTCCTTTGAAAATAAAGGATCAGCAACATTGCGAATAACATCAGTGACTTTATTTAATGCAATATTCAGAGAATCACTGCTTGTACAATCAATATCATCAATAATTCTGTTAAATAAAGGTAGGCTACAAATAATGCCTGATCTGAACTGGTTACGCAAAGATTCGTCCCATTTAAACTTAGTCTCTGTAAACGACAAAGGATCAACAATTTTATTGTTACAATATACAGAAAATGATAAAGGTGCGTGGTCACTGAACTCGTTAAAATCATGTATAATAAAATCTTTAATAAGTGTGAAATTTCGTTCGAGACAAAGCAAATAATCTATTGTTGCTAAACCAAGTCAAGTCAAGTCAAGTCAAGTCAACTTTATTGGTATATACCATTGTACATAACCAAAACAATCAAGAAAGAACATGATGAACATAATAACAGTGTAAATCAAGATGAAAAGTATGTTACAAAGCGGATATGAGAAACTCATAAATAATATTCCAAACAAATTAGGTAGGTAATACACTCGTGTCACTCAGTTGTCAATAATCGGTGTTCTGTATGGCAAAGTCAGTTTTTCAGAAGTAATCATATGTTATTCTAAAATGTTAAAAAGTAATTGTTCAATGTTTTTAATGGAAACTCTATACTGAAACTACTTACACGCTAAACTACATTTAAAAATCGTACTGACAACAACAACAACAAAAAAGTTTATTTATATTATTTTTATATTTTTTATTATTTAATTTTTTTATTATTATTTTTTTTATATTTTTATTTATTTTTTTTAAAATTAATTTAGGGTACATATCCCTCTGGTAGATTACCTAAATTAATGGATAGATAATCTTGAAGGATAGGTACTTAGAATTGATAATAAATTAATAATTTACTAATGAAATAAAAAGTAAGACTGAGTTCGAAAATCCCTCCCTGAGGATCATCTATACGAAACGAAATTATAGGTGATCTGGAAGGAAATATATTTTCACAACTTACCCAAAGTTTAGTAATAATAATGTAATAACTTTTTAATACTGTAATCTAAAGAGAACAAATATTAAAATGTCCAAAATCACAATATATATGTAATATTTTTCAAATCTGACAATTCAATTAGAAGAATGGCAGTAAAGTATAGACCTTATGATTCAGCTGTAAAACACAATATTATGGACAAAATAACGGTACAAATTCGTGATCCTATTAAACAATTTATCATTTTCACAACAATCACAATGTATAACTATTTACTGGAATAATAAGTGTTACTATTAGACGCATTATATTACGCATTATTATTTCGTGACTCAAATGCTAGGCGGATAAATTTTCCGAGGTTAATGATAGTCTTTGAATTCTTGGTTGATAATAAAATTTTAAATTTTGACAAGGAGGGCCACCTTTGATAATATTTAGGGAAGTATTGATTTCTTAGATCTCTATAATATGGACATACTAATAAAAAGTGATATTCGTTTTCAATGACATTCATATTACACTTAGTACAAATTCTTTCATTTCTAGATATATTTCTAAATCTGCCTTCTTCAATTAATAGTTTATGCGCTGAACAACGAAACCTTGACATTGACACTCTATCCTTATCATTAACAACAACATCTAAATACTTCTCAAACTCTAAGTTGTCTTTAAATATGCGATAGCTTTCAAGCTTAGGAAGACGGCTAATATCACTAGCCCAATGTTGTAAACTTATATCTTTTATACGTTGGCAAATACAGTTAACATCACTTATAGTTAAATCTAATTTGTAGTACATATATGGTAATCCTAATTCATGGAGCATTTGCTTAAGTTTGTTTGCCCAATTAGTTACATATGACTCAGTGTCATTAAATTGCATAAGTAATTTATAAGGAATCGAGTCTGGGTTCTGTTTTAATTTAAACCAGTATTTGATGATACGTATCTTTTTCGTAACTTCTATAGGAAATCGACCCAATTCGCCATATACTGCTGCTGTAGTAGTTTGTGGACGGACAGATAATAGCTGTTTTAAGAATTTAAGATGAACTTTTTCGACATCAGGACTAGGATGAAACCCCCATACCTCCGTGCCGTATGTCAAAATAGGCAAAATCATTGAGTCAAAAATAGAAAGTTTATCAGCTAAACTAAATGATATTTTGGAAAAGAGATTATTAAGAGAAAACAAAGCTCTAGACGCCTGCTGCGACAAAGCTTCTTGAGCTCTAGAGAAACTACCATTTGACGAGAACGTAACACCGAGATAAGTAAACTTATTTACTACTTCTAACTTATTATGATTATATCTAACATCAATGTTTTTGACCCTATTGCCTTTATTAAAAACCATTGCCACTGTTTTGCTAATATTTACGGATATACCCCATTCATTACAATATTCATGCAGTCGGTCTAACAGACGCTGAAGCCCTGTAGCCGAGTAAGACATAAGTACAGTATCGTCTGCAAACAACAGAATAAACAGTTTCATATTATCAATGATTACACAGTCTATGTCATCATGGTATAAGTAATCATATATATCATTCACAAACATAATAAATAACAATGGAGACAGGGGCTCGCCCTGTTTTACTCCAGTATAACTATCAAACAAGCTAGATAGGTTATATGCAGTATTGATATTATTGTTATTGTTCATATTTAAATTAATATTATCTACATTATTCTGGGTTTCATTACTTCTATTCAATACTCTGTTCGCCTTTACGCATGCTTTAACACTACTGTATATAGACTGTATCATTTTTACAAATTTGGATGATACATTATGTTGCAAAAGTTTGTAAAGAATTCCATTTCTATATACAAGATCAAATGCCTTTTTAAAATCCACAAAGGCACAATAAAGTTGACGCTTGTCTTGATACACTACTTTATTTATTAAAGCATTTAGCACAAAAATACAATCTATTGTACTTTTTTGCTTTCGGAATCCAAACTGAAAATCATTAAGGACGTCATTTGTTTCTAACCACTTACGTAGTCTGTTGTCTAATATAATGGAAAATATTTTTGAAAATATACTAGTAAGGGTTATTCCTCGATAGTTATTGACGTCGTTTTTGTCACCTTTTTTAAGCACAGGTACGATTACACCTATAGACCACGCATCTGGATAAGTACTAGTTGAATAAATATGATTAAATAACGTGCACAGTAGTGGAGCTAATAGTTCTTTACAATCAATGAAAATTTCAGGTATAAGCTGATCAATTCCACCACTCTTTCCCCTTTTCATGTCTCCAATAGCCTTTAAGACTTCTTCCACTACAAACTCCTTATCTAAGCTATCTACAGAAACATCATTATTAAATAAATTTAATAATTCCTGTTCAATATTGTTATTCGAGAATACATCATTATTGGAAAATAAATTCTTAAAATGTTCAAAAAATATATCGGGAGTTATTTCACTATTGACTTTTCGGCTATTTAACTTTTTAATTTCAATCCAAAATTTTTGAGGCTGAGACTTGGCAAACATATGTAAGTTTTCCCTCTGATGCCTGTTATAAATACGCTTAGCTCGCCTTTTTGTATCGTTGTATTGTTTTCTGCTCGACAAAAATATTTCGCGATTTTCGAGAGAACGGTTTGCGTAAAATAACTTCTTATCCCGCCGATAGTTCCTTCTCGCTAACTCGCAATCGCTGTTGAACCAAGAACTTTTGTATTTTATATTCGGTTTATTTATAGAAGTAAACACTGTTTTAAGCTTCCCATAAGTATCAAATGCAGATTCGTACAGTAAGTCCGCAAAATTATCTATACCCTGATTTATGTTCGCATTATTGCACGTGATATTATGAACAATGCTTTCGAATTTATGTAACTTACTTCTGATGCTGCTTATAAACGAATTGTGCTTTAATTCATCGTTGGACCACCTTAGTTGTTTGATTGTAAATTTCTCGTTCGAACACACTGGCTTATTAATGTTGAAGTTAAAAGATATCTGGATAGGCGCATGTGGTGAAAACGAAAAATATTCATGTACTACAAAGTTACTAATAAAGGAAAACAACTCTTGGTGCGCTAATACATAATCAATAGTGCTGCTACCGTTAGCTGATATAAACGTATAGTCACCTATACCGGCGTCTGACCCGCAGCGACCGTTAACTATTCTCAAATCGGATTTGAGACATAAATCAATTAATTTATTACCCGATGAATTCAAAAAGGTGTCTTTACAGAAACGTTCAGGCATACAACTAGAATACAAGTCATCCTTATCTATAGTATCAATAAATACAGTTAACTTTTCATCCATCAGTAAGCAATCAGATTTGTGCCCACATCGAGCGTTCAAATCGCCAATAATCGACGTTAAGCCTAGTGACGAATATTTACACACTGTGCGTTCAAGATATTCGAAAAATCCCTCGGGGTGCAGATTAAAATACACCGAGTTTTGTGGTGGGATATAAATAAAGCAAATATATACATCAAATGTTGTATATGTAAACGATTTATCAACTTTTATCCATAAAGCTCCTTGTTGATCAATTTCGATAACAGAAATAGCCTCTTTTAAACAGCTTCTGTAAAATAAACAAATTCCACCATGACCGCGTTTGCTATAATGATTATTATCTAGCGGTCGAGAGACAATAATACATTCATACCCTTCTATCTCAGGTTCATAATCATATTTTATCCAAGTTTCACAGCAGAAAACAATATCATACAAATTTAAAAAATTTACAAAATCTTCATCGTTAAGACAGTTTTTCAAACCGTTAACATTCCATGATACAACAGTCAGATCATACTTTTCATCGGATACCTAAGTAGAATTCGTTGTGGATGGAGAGTTAAACGGACGGCCATCGATAAAGAGTTTATCGCGTACGAGGACGGCTCGCTTTCCGTTACGTCTGGCTTCCATCATGTGACCGACAAGGGCTTTCCGGCGCTCCAGGACCTCGGTGGGGTACTGCTCAGTGACGTTGAATCCAGTCCGTCGCAGATCGATACCTCTGAGTGCGTTCTTTATACACACGATAGAATCCGTATCCTTAAACTTTGCGACTATGGGTCTTGTTTTATTCCGTTGAAATTTCCCGATCCTATGCGCCCGATCGATATGGATCACACTAGCTGGATCCGGTATCTTCAGGTGATCCTTACAAAACCGGAAGACCTTTCCCACACAATCTTCATGGAGTGATCGACTTGTGTGGGCATTGCTGCCGGGAGCGGTCGGCGTCTCACCAGTAGCTTCCCGGATCACCCCGAGGTCCTCAGTTGAGCCGCTAGCTGAGGTGTCATAACCTTCGGGAATTCCAAAAAATAACAAATTATCCCTCATCGACCTACATTTAAGGTCAACGATGTCTTCTTTTAACGAGCTATTCGTTTGCTTCAGACTACTATTTTCTGATTTCAAGGTTTTTATGTCCACTTTAACGTTCTTAATTTCGGTGTTATTGGAGTCGGATATTTTGGACATGTTTTCGTACTTCTCTGAAAGAAAACACTGACTTTTTTCGATTTCCTCGCACCTTTTTTCAATACAGGTCAATCGCTCCGTTATGGTTGCTACTGTAGCGGTGATTTTGTCCAATTGACCCAGTTTTCTGTCAATATTGTCTAATCTGTTTAACAACTGGCTAAACACATCACTGTCAACAATGTTCTGACCGTTACTTGTATTTGTGTAAAAACGATTTGCCCCACAATTTTGCAGGTTAGATTGTGATTGCCAAAACTGGCTATTCCACTGAGGTGAACATTGATTGTTTACCGGTGTGCCGCCTAGCCAGGGACTGGGTGGGGCCTGTGTACCTGGGGTATACGGGTAGTTGGCAGGACCCTGTGACATCTGACCCCCTGTTTGCTGCTGCTGTTGCTGTTGTTGTGTCAAACCATTCATAGCTGCCGTGCATTGCGTTAATCCGCCCTCGGCCATACTCTTTTTGCGGCTTTGTTTTGGCTTCGGCTTTATTTGCTGTTCGGTGGGTGAAGTGTCGTTTTTCTTGCGTTTTCCCATTAGGATTTTCCGATTAGGAAGGCATTTCCCACAACTGTTTTGACAATCAGTATACTATTTGCATAGATAAAATATCCACAGCGGTAAATCGCATTGTTTATTTCCCAAATACACTTATAAAACACTTATAAATCCAAAAATAATATATTTTCTTTTTCTTTTCAAATTTTTTACACCGCCATTATTCCACGCATGCGCAAATAAACCGTTATGAGAAAAGTATGTAAATTTACTCGTATCTCCTACTCTACCATTCACAACACGATAATTTGAGGATTTACACAAATCAAGCAGTTTGATTCCGTGGTTATTGTGAGATCTATCAACTGAGGCCCTAACAAAGTATATATCTGGGTCATAGTCAATATCATCGGTAAATCTATTTACAATGTCATGAATTACAAAATCAGATTTACTGCCAATTCTACTATTAAAATCACCACAGAGTAAGACCTGACCTTGGTTATTATAATTGGAAATGTCATTTTCAAGCAAATCAAAAAAATCAACACTAATAATATTGTATGCAGGTGAATCTTCGCACCAAACATAACAACCACATTTACACCAAAAAAAATTCGATCTAGTTTCAACCAAATAATTGAATCATGACAATTTTTTATAATTTCAATTCCATCTTTTAAATTTTTTTTGTAATACAAAACTACGCCGCCGCTACATCTACGCGCATTTCTGTTCTGAAATTTCCTATAAAAATTATGAGAAATATATCCATTTAAAGAAATGTTACTTGAAGAATTTGTCCAGGATTCAAATAAAAAACAAATATCATATTTTGACAAAATATTTACAAATAAAGGGTCATCATTCTTACATTTAGTAAGTCCGTTCACGTTCCACGATAAGATCGAGAGTTCTCCCCCATCGTGCCCCTATTCCTTGACTGGACGGCCGTCTATGTAGAGGGTGTCGTAGGCTATCCATGCTCTCTTGCCTTTCCCCCTCGCCTCTTTCATCTTCGGTACCAGCTTTCTACGCCTAGCAACCACTTCCGGCGGAAACTGTTCGAAAACGTTAAAGTTCGTACCATTCAAGTGTTTCCACTGTCGCCGTACACTCTCGCGGTCCTTGAAGAAGGCGAACTTCGCCACGATAGATCGGGTCTTGCCATGGGTAGGTTGACTCGGAGAACGGTGCACCCTTTCAAACTGCATGCTATCAGCAGCGTCCTTGGCGATCCTCAGAGCCTCATGAAGGTGCGTCCGTAGCTTCCTTTCCGTGACTTCCGGTGTCTCTCCGGGAACTTCCGGCACGCCAGTAAAAATGAGGTTGTTTCTCATCGATTGAGATTTCAGGTACGCCAGGTCGTCCCGGAAGTTGTCGCGCTCCTTCTCCAGGTGCTCCATCCGACTCGTCACCTGAGCGACGGCTATATCTGACCCCTCTGTAGCGTGCTGGAGCCGATCGACTTGCTCTTCAACGCGCTTAATACGCGTGTCAAGAGCTAAACACATGCATTTAATGTCTTTCTCAAAACTAGCTAATCTTTCCTCAAGTTTATCAATGGAAGAAAGCTTTTTATCGACATTGTCTAACCTACATTTGATAGCATTTAAGCAGTTCATAATATCTCTAGGTGTAGGCTCACCTCCAGACTCCGCCATATCGTCCAAATGTTTCACACACTCATCCACAAATACACTAGTATTATTGTCATCAACACCATCAACACCATAGAGCACAGCACTGGCTTTGTTTAGCACATCACTGAGTGAAACGTCATTGTCCGCTGACGGGCCTCTTTGCTTTGTTTGTTTACTATTATGACTGTTTATGTCACTACCACTACTACTTCGATATTTTCTTTTACTTTTTCCCACAAGTGTCACTTAAAGAAACGTTTAGTAGATTTATTGCACAAAAATAATTCCAAATTTTGCAGTATTAATTCAAAATTATTATTTTTCACCTCCGTTGAAGAAACACGACCGTTTCGCGCCTTGTCACGTGATCCATGATTCGAACACTTATCATTGGTGAATGTTCGTGTAATAAATCAATCAGCAGATCTCGCGATCGGTTGTCAATGCGGACCAAACTGTGAGGGTTTTGGACGGGGAAATGTTTGTTACCACCTCAGTCATGATGTTTAACAATGGCCGGACGCACAGGCTAGAACAATAGCATTTCAGTCCTCATGATCAGTAGTACAGACTTGTACACGTTTTCATAATCAGATTTGAACGAGATTTACATAACGCTCAAACGACAATTTTCGCTATATAATGTAGGTTTTCGCCACATACTAATGGACATGAAGAACCTATAGGACACGAGCATAGTGGAAGATTTTATGAGAACTTCTCAAGGCATATCACCGTACACCATACACCGAGTATTCTATAAACTTTGCGGAAGACAAAAACAACAACATCTATGAACAAACAAGTTAGTGTAAATACCTTTTGTACTGTTAGACTGTTTGCGATTTGTTCGATTCATATGACAAACAAATATTATTTCAATCTGAAGTTCATATTTGGACATGTTAACACATTATTAGTACTCGTAAGTTATTGATACATTACAATTTATAATTCAATGTGGACATATTTGCAATTTATATGTTTTAACATATCGATAATCAGCATTCATTTTGTTTAAGAAACTGTTTTACTTAAACTTACCCAGATTAAATTTGTATTGAAATGTAACATTACACGAAGAAATATGTAGTATGTCGTACAAAACGGCAGTCTATATTTTGATCTGCGACGTTTCCTAGATTAAGTATGTACTGAAAATTGAAACTTACATGTAAAATATGTAACATTTAGGGCAGAATGGTCATGTTGATAGATTTACAGTGATTCTTAAGGATTAACACTGAATCATTCGATGTGACAACTAAACGTTCAGGCTCTAAAAAGATTGCAAGATTGCAGAAACAAGAAATATATTCTTTAAATACTTTGTGGTGTCAGTAATTAATAAGTATAACATGTCTTTGGGCATTATCAATACATTACAAATACATAAATGTACATTGCCGCAAATACACTGATCCGTTTTAAAACGCCATTATGAGTATAATATAGGAAATAAAGTTGAATTAAAATGTTAGTGGTTCACATACATGTTCTGAAATAATGTTAACACTACAAATTTATCCCAGCAACTACAAACACGATCTGTCACACTTTCTGTCATGAACAATTCTGCAGCACTTGAACCAATGACACAGTTGTATTTTTTATTAAATCGATAAACATCCTTTTTTCATTGATTGGACTATTGAATAGGTCACAAGTTGCTTAGAAAGCAATGCTGATCATATCTCTGGCTTATTAAACTTGTTAGTTTAGATATAAAAATCACGAGTTGATCACTGCGAGAGCACAAATGGTTCGTTAGTTTAGCTAGATAGGTTGTGGTCAGATGGTAACAAACACAAACTAAGCGCATTATGACCGAACTTATATTATAATTGTGACTAGTTTTAAACTTCTACATGCAGATCGGTTCCTTATCGGCGCCAACGAATTGTTGGTTCAAGGCCAGTTCAGCCGGATAGGCAGCGGTGAGAGTGTCACCTACACCAACTGGGCTCCGGGCGGGCCCAACGATGGCAATGACAATGAGAACTGCGTGGAGATGAAGGGAGACGGAACGTGGAATGATCAGGACTGCAGCAATGAAAGGTTCTACGTCTGCCAAAAAAGGTATTGACCTTTAAAAACTTTGCTCCTCATACTTGATACTTAAAGTCCTTTAAAGTTAGTTATTGGTACATTTACATGTGTTTAAATGAAAATATTTTCTAATGTTATAACAATGTAAAAATATATTTTCTGTACAAATATAACAACATTGTAAAACGGAAACTACAGAAAGAAAATGTTGAGCATTTTCGCAATCAGGATGCAAAGTTCAGTGAACAAAAAAACATGTTATGGCCATCGTCAATTATTTGATCCAAATTTAACCTCTACCACAAGTTCGACGAACGTTGTTTCGATGCTTGTTTGTATTTGTGGTTATACGGATCGTAATTACGCAATGTTTAAACGCTGTAGCGTACAATTCTGCGTCTCCTAACGGAACGTATTTATTGTCCATTATTAGCAAACAGTATAACTTTGTGTTTTTTTTTTCTGCCTTTCAGGCTGGCGGACGTCGACATTATTGGCTAACTGTTGCATACCGGCGCAAAGAATTGATATTAAAACTACGTTAACCTTGCAATTGTATTTGAATGGATGTCGAATATGCTGATCCTAGTGTTTTATGTTTTAATTTTAATAAATGGACAATTAAATACTGATTCTTACCAATAGGCCATGATGACTCTATATCGTTCACCTAGTTCAGTAGCATTCGGTGTAAAGAAACCTAATGAGAACTCGACCTAGATTTAGACTTAATGTGACCAACATGATATTTTGAAAAATAACACTGTGAAGTGGCGACAAGCTTTTAAGATACCTAATATATCTATTTATTCACTTAAAATAATCCGATCATAAATTCAATCAATCTAACTAAGTTTGAATAAGATCGCACGAAGACATGAAGACGCTGGAGTACATGTACGTCCAACAAAACCACATAATGTTATTTGGCCTAGACGTCTAGTTTTCTGCCGGCATGTCCCGTATTCGTAAAAGTTCTACATTGCTAACATGCCATTCCTCTCACTAAATGTCAAGCTGATTTGTTGATGCTACAGTGTTTATATACTGTATATTTATAGGTCTGAAAAATTTCATTAAAGTCCTTTACAAATAAAGAAGCATAGCACGAGAATGAGTATGAAAGGTTTTACTATGTCTGGGAATCCTTCGTTTGTTTCAAAGATTGGATCAAATCCTATGTACTACGGTTTCTATTTTTAGCAATGGCAACATTTCATAATAATTCTTATTATATTAGTTTAGCACAATGTCTACTTTGATACACTTTAAAAACAAACCACACAACGAAAATGACCTTCTTTATCGACCGTATTTATTTCTAGTGAGGAACTGTCAAATCATAGTATCTATAAGAAGAATTCAAATCCCTATATATATTTATATATAGGCCAAACTTAAAATTAGTAATGATTAATTAGAAACCGTTTTCATATGAATATGAAATACTGAACCTCATTCTAATGGCAAAGTGTCAAAATGTAAGAACACGAATCCTAAAAACCATGGACATAAGATAAGAGTTGTTTATGCAAGCCTTAAACAAAACAATTTTAGGCCCAGCGTTTCTGTTAGTAACAGTCGCCATGCGTAGGTACGGTTTGCTGACCTATACCGCTTGTGATCGGTGAGGGTGAATTTCTGTATAATAATGATGATATTAGCAATGCAATTGTATCATCCAAGATTCTGAACTAATAAAATTTCGAACAACAGAAAGTTTTTAGATTATAGTATGATCATTCTGAAAATGCGACAGTACGATGGTGATAACACGAAATTATATCGCATAATCATCGTACTGTCGTAGTATCGCGTTTTTGTTATCGTAATATTGCGTTATCATCATCGTGTCGTCGCGTTTTCGTTATCGTAGTATCGTGATTTCGCGTTTTCATCATCGTACTATCGAGTATCGCGTTTAAGATCAACCCATTCATAGGCGATGGCCCTAACGGGATTCCGTAGACAAATGCTCGGATGCAAGTCACATCAGTACAAGAGTTACATTATTAAGTAATACAAATTCATTGTGACCTCATCCTTCCAGCAGTGTAATAAAGGATAAACAACAGTGAATTGTGTTCTATCTTAAACGACACATGAGTACGTGCGAGCAATACTAGAATGTGGGATTAAAATATTTGGCGGCACATGTCCTACCTACGCAGGTTCCGTTCAAGATCAGCAATGTGGAGCAGACTGGATACAGCATAGGGAAAAATGTTACCACTTCAGTAATGACGTTGAACAATGGCCGGACGCACAGGTTAGAACACGAATACCGTATGTCTAAATAGTATTGTTATATATTGTATGAAATTGTATTAAAGTAAAGCTACATTAAAATGTAGCTAATATGACTAAGCGTATAACCAGTGATTTAGATGAAATGACCGAGTGAAGCCTTGACAGCTGTGACACCGGTAATTAATTGGAATTTCACTAAATATTTATTTATCAAAGCGAAATAAATAAAGTTTCTTGTCCACGTGCTTTCTATCAATCAGATCATGCAAACCAATAAAAATTATAACTCGTATTTAATCAAATAGGCTTGTCAAAAAGTTATGTATGTGGACTATGAGCAATATTATGAACCAGTTTTCTAGTTTAGGTTGTCTGTAATCTTTTCGGTGGAACCCTCGTAGAAATTATTCTGCTGAGGAAAATAGGTTCATTGCTGCGGAAGTCGCAAAAAGGCACGGTAAGCAAAATTATTCAGTTACAAACCATTACTATATTTGGGTGATGTCTTTTTCATATTATGTTTAATTAAATAGGCCTTAAGTTGACTTAAAACAGTTACGATCAAGAAATTTTCAGCAACGCTGAAATTAGATAAAACAGCAACGCTGAAATTAGATTTTTAAAACTGAGATATACACGTACACCAAGTTTTTTTCGGTTCGGAGTAAATGAGTTAATGGTCGAAAGTCAGTGGATCTTAAAAGGTAGCTCGAAAAAAGTTGTCACTTAAAATGTGCAGGAAGTACCAACGGTCATGAAGGCAGACCGCAAAACATATCTTTATATACCAATCACTTAATATATCTTAACATTTGTATAATATTTTGCATATCAATTCTTCGTTGGAGCTATTAAATGAGATTGTGATTCGATGCCAGTTCAGTTAGATAGGCAGCGGTCCGAGAGTTACCTACAAACAATGGGTTCATTGTCAACCAAAATAAAGGATGTCATTATGATGACACTTTTGCATTATGACTAGATTTTTAAAAAAATATTTAGGAAAGTTATTCATCGGAGCCAACGTGCTGTTGGTTCGAGGCCAGTTCAACTGGATAGGCAGCGGTCAGAGTGTGACCTATGCTAACTGGGCGCCTGGTGAACCCAGCGATAAAAGTAATTAGGAGGATAGTATGGGGATAAAGGAAGACGGCATGTGGAATGACCAGGACTTTGACAAGGAGCAGCACTATACCTGCCAAAAGAGGTATGGACCTTTCCATGTTGTGCGGGTTGTTTTTTTTTCAAACCAGTGAGCATGAAATAAATATTCCAAACATGTAATAGACTCTAGTACAAGACCCCGGCAAAACATACTCATTTAGTTATTAAGCTCTACATGACGTTATTTCAACATCGCAACGATCATTTAGCATGAAAACAATGTCATCCTTTTAAACTCTTTATCTCGCTCTTTATCAGGATGGAATATGATTATCTGCATTTGATTAAATTTACAGACAATTACTTTTATCTGTTCTGTTCTGTTCTGTTCTATAAAACATTACTTATTGGTTGTTATGTCTCATTTCAGACTTGTCGAAATCGAAATTGTGGGCTAACTGCTGTTCCGATCGCAGCATCATGTAATTACAAATCATGTAATAAAAATTAAATAAGTACATCTTAGATTTGCATTTCGATGGATGTCCAATAAAGTCTAATTGAACATTTAAAAGGAAAGTCCCATAGTTAATGTTAAGTGAATGTTATAATAACCGGCAAATAAACAATAGTGTTGAGTACAAAAATACCTTTTGTACAAGGCAAGTACATATTTTGCATTTTCATTTTGATGTTTATTCAGAATGAAACAATAGTGCCTTATATCACTTATCTGGACACGTAGCATATAATGTAATTAATCATAATTAAGACTAAGACTCACTAAGTGTCTGGTGAAAACTGACATTCTACATTCTACACAGTTTGAAGTTATTTGACCTAGTGACCTCGTTTATAAACCCACTTCACCGGGAGAACTAGAAACACGGATCCTCAAAACAAAGCTTGAACCGTATTTCGTATCACAAACCTTGTGAACGTTGCGGTTCCTATATAAGAAAAATCGATATTTTATTTCAATTTTGGACCTAAATGTTTTACCCACTTGACTAACAATCAAACTATATCGGGAGTCCTAAGTTTTAAATTGATATAATAAATGAAGCTCTATGTAAATGATGCTTAAAGTCAGTAAACAGACTGATCGTTGTTAAACATGATAGTGATCTAGTTGTTTTGAAATCCGACGACCCATATTTCAACTCAACCTAGGTTTAACGACCAACCTAATGAACCAAAATGACCATTATCGTATTTGACCATGCGCTCAACCCATTCTTCTAGTTTCACGGTAATCCGATAAAAATTGTGACCTGCAGTGTCGAGTGTGAGCGGCGAAGATTGTAATTAACCAGTAGACGTACAAAGATCGCTCCGCCTTTCTGTTTGTTCATGGTTGTTTGTCCAAGGATTTGAATTTAATCGATTGGATTATGCAACAATGTGCAATTATTTACCACTGAAATATAAACCCATAATTGGTCAACTCAATCCTTGATATCTAATGGTCAATTGGTTACAATACACGTAATTCATGTAGCGTTAATAGCTCAATGGTAACAGCGCAAAATAACATACACAGTTAAATATATTTTTCATCTTTGATTTATTGCAGTATTTGGCACATGTTCTCATAGTTACAACAAAACATTCACAAACAACCTATACATGACTAACAAGACCGGAAATCAATACACGTAACACTGGTCTTGTACATTCGACATCATAAAGTCCAATTCATGTAACTAAACTTAACATGTGAAGACTGGTAAAGCTTCTAAAATGTTAAACTATGAACAATTCTGTTTACACCAACACATCTAGAACTAAAATGATAATCCTATGAAAATCAACTCGACACACAGACTTATAATGAAGAACAAACAGAGATTATTATTGTTATGTTGTACTGCTTAATTGTAAAAGCCGGACTCATGAACCTTGCACTAATGAAATCTATTAGCATAATTACGCACTTGAATCATTTACACTCAGTTTTGTCAATGCGCGTGTTTATTGGTGCCGTAACTGTATATTTTTTCAGTGGAATACTCTTACATCGGTTTGAACTGGATTCAATTACGGAAACTAAAGTATATTCATCGCAACGAATATCGGCCTTTGAAAGCCAGAATGTGCTATCGGCCTTCTATCAACATGTTGATGACCCCTTCTGGCTTTCAAGGGACGATATATTCGTGCATCTAGGTCAAATTCAGGTTAATGTGCCCGAGCTATAGATCTCTAAAACGTTGATATAAGAAATAAGATGTTTTGACATTGATCACTATATTCTTGCTTTAATCAGTGTTATCTGTTTGCGCTTACGGTGCAGCTAGAATGTGATATTTTATCTTATCTTTCAAACGCTGGAAAACGACTTCTCGCTCCTTATAGGCAGTATACTTGAATGTATAATAATACCATGTTTATATTAAAATAAACAGTTTTAGCCTATTCAAACAAACTGAAAAAAATACAAAAGATAACACAAATCAACCATGCCTTGATAGTTAATACTTGCTACATTTACCTGCAAGTTCAGTACGCGTTTCGAAACTGAAGACATGATGAATATACTATGCTTATTCTAGAACTGTGCTTGTCACTGCTTCCTAAATACACCTGAAATACTTGCTTTTTATCGACTCATTTAAAAAAAAACGGTTTGCAAGTTTGTTCTAAAGCTGAGTGATCATTAAAATCAAAGACTTTAATAGTTAACAAAAATAACCATTTCATTTACTTTGAACAAAAGTTCAACTGACAACGAAGAAAATGACTACAAAATAGACACAAGGGCTTCGGAATGTCAAAAGAATAATTATATCGATATACATGTACACATGGAATATAGGGATATACAATTTCAAATGGTATATACGGATATACGAAGTAAACATAAACATCTGTAAGTAAATATATACAAACACGTCATTAAAACAAAATGTACACATTTACATATCAAACATTCGGTAGTTCTTAAAAGAAATTAATTAGTTCTTATTTAAATGCTAACATTGGAACATTTTCCAATTCCGTATGCATATCATGAACTATTCCAATACTGTGACCAAAGTTTTGCCACGAATGTGCTGATCTCGTGAAACAAATGTAATGTAATAAGCGTATGTTGCTTGATCAACTTTATTAGCACCGCTAAAGACGAAACACGCTTTAAATGAACAAGCACGGGCTTAAGGAATGTGATGCTTTTAAGAAATTTACTAAAGTTTTTACCAAGGAGCTTTTTCGGTATTGTTACAGCTAGAGTTTTATAATTTGTATTATAATAAGTATGAATATCTCCAACGAAACTGACAATTGGGTCCGTATTCAAGAAACATCTTAAGTTGATCTAAAACTATTTTCACTGAAGTTCAAATTTTGGTAAGTAATATTTCAAACACAAAAATAAATTTGTAATTCCATTTACTGTAAAGTACACAATAGTTAATAATAAATTGATAATTAATACGCACTTAGCACAATGAAAATTCAATGTGAAATAACATGTTAATGAAAAAGTATGATTTTAAGATTAAGAATAAGATTCTACAGATGTTTCTGGGATATGGCCCCAGGTTATGGTATAACTAATAATGACATATCTCCAGATAAACTGCTAACAATTGACAGTATAACATATTTAAGGCGTTAAAAAAGTATGTTTGTTTCAGGTTACATGGCAAAAAAATTTAGGGTAGGTAGGTAGGGATTTATTTCTTTAATTTTGTTTTATTAGGTAAATGGTCAACTTGAAGAATCTTAAACTGAATGAATACTCAAAACATGTCGGAAATATCATTAAACATTGTTTTGAAGTGGATGGTATCTAAACAAAACACTTATTTATCCAAAGAATATTTAATTATTGAAAAAAGTAAATAAAACCACAACAAATCTGACACACTCAATAAAATGTTCTAGGGTCGGGGCATTTTTAAGGGTAGGTCGGGTAACCTGAAACATACTAAAAAAATTTTTACGCCTAAAGGTATTATACAAACAAATTTATATGTATGGGTATATTTCTGAATTCATTTAAATGCTGAATATAATTTAAGAAGTTCACAAGCATATTTCATTATAAAATTATTAACTACTGTTTCGGTAAAACAAAAACAAGCTACATTAAATTTTGTGGCAACAAGTGTTTTTTCAGAACCATAATGCCCATTAATACACAGATGTTGTTCAGTGTTGATGTATAAATCGTTCTTAAAAAGCAGTATTATAACACATTATGGGTTATAAACTAGAGTATGCATCAGCCAAACAATACTTGTTTAAAATTCAAAGAGACTTTATAAAAGAAAAACATTATTAAAATAAACAGTCTTGACGGAAATTAACACACAATTTTACATGAACATTGTATATGGAACATGTCCAACAGTTTATAAACAATTTAAGCATATGCATGTAAACAATTATTTATAGACAACGAACTTTCAACATTAGTCTCTAGCACTCTAAAATGTTTAATTAACTAAACAACCCTTTCAACATTAGTCTCTCGCACTCTAAAATGTTTGATTATACTATACAACCCTTTAAGTTTGTATGTGAAACACAACCGTCTTCCAAAGTTCTTCTGGGTCCGTATTCGCCAACCTATTTTTAGAGTTCAGACTAAAAATAAAAATAATAATGAAACTGTTATGTTCTATGAGTACTGTAAATTTAAATCATACTTGGTATTTACCCACTCTTATGCACCTAATAATATTTCCATCCAGGGGAGCTGCGGACTGACCCAGTGGAATTTGACAACTTTTTTTTTTGGGGGGGGGGTCTAATTCCCCACCCTAAGGTCGAGCATATTTGTCTAAATCCCCTCAGTGGGAGATGCTATATGTCTATCAAATGGCCCAGGGAGCCTGTATTACCGGAATCTAAAATCCGAACAAGGTCTATTACCCCGGGACCCAGAACCATTCGGAATGTCTGATTCCCGCCTGTCGGGAATCGCTTTCAGTCTAAAGTCCAGTATTTGCCCCCCGATCCCCCCCCGGGGGGAAACATAGATAGGTGCACAATTACAGCAAATTATTTATTTATCAGCTTTGTAAATGAGGTGAACAAAATTGGTAGTTTTTTCTTTAGTCTAAGTGTGTTCTTTATTTTTCAGTCTAAGAATGGAATGGTGAATACGGGCCCTGAGCACAAGTGTTCATATTCAGGTTTTATGCAAAAAAATGATACAAAATATAATAAATTTCTACAAATAATACGAATACAAACAATAAAATGTTTACTATTCCCATTTCTACACTTTTTTTAACACTTAATAAAAGATTCCTCAAAGAAAATAAAACTCTGTAACAAATGCTTGAAAACAGAATATAGTTATAACAAGAGCTGTCAGAGGACAGCGCGCTCGACTATTCAGAGTATTTCAGTTGGTACATATTTTGGATAGTGAAAGGGGCATACAAGTGTTAAAATACAATGTTTTTTAAGTGAAGCCTTGTATAGTTTATAAATTTTGGGAACAAAAACTTTAACCACAAAGTCTATGTAAAAAGTGGGCTTACTCTGTCAAAATACAAAACAGAGTAATGGGTAATGTTGCCCCTGATACTAGAGTTGATGACAAAGGTTAGTTCCAAGTTTCAAGTGAATAACTTATGTAGTTTTGAAGTTACCAAACTTTTCGATATAAACTTTAAACAGAAAATCTAAGTGAAAAGGGGACATAACTCTGTCAAAATACAAAAAATAGTTATGGGTAATGTTGCCCCTGGTACTAGAGTTGATGATAAAGGTTAGTTCCAAGTTTCAAGTGAATAACTTATGTAGTTTGGAAGTTACACAACTTTACAAAACTTTTGAATATAAACTTTAACAAGAAAATCTATGTGAAAAAGGGACATAACTCTATCAAAATACAAAATACAGTTGTGGGGAATGTTCATCCTGATACTGGAGTTGATGACAAAGGTATTTTCCAAGTTTCAAGTGAATAGCTTTTGTAGTATTAAAGTTACAAAACGTTTGATTATTAACTTTAACCAAAAAAATCCATGTGAAAAAGGGGCATAACTCTGTCAAATACAAAACAGAGTTATGGTGAATGTTGCCCTGGATACTGGAGTTGACAAAGGTTAGTTCCAAGTTTAAAGTGAATAACTTATGTAGTTTTGAAGTTACAAAACTTTTGAATATAAACTTTAGCCAGAAAATCTAAGTGAAAAAGGGGCACAACTCTGTCAAATACAAAACAGAGTTATGGAGAATGTTGCCCCTGACACTGGAATTGATGACAAAGGGTAGTTCCAAGTTTCAAGTGAATAACTTATGTAGTTTTGAAGTTACACAACTTTTGAATATAAACTTTAACCAAAAAATCTATGTAAAAAGGGGCATAACTCTGTCAAAATACAAAACTGAGTTATACGGAATGTTGCCCTTGATACTGGAGTTGATGACAAAGGTTAGTTACAAGTTTCAATGAATAACTTATGTAGTTTTAAAGTTACAAAACTTGTGAATATAAACTTTAACCAGAAAATCTAAGTGAAAAAGGGGCATAACTCTGTCAAAATACAAAACAGATGGGGAATGTTGCCCCTGACACTGGAGTTGATGAAAAGGGTATTTTCCAAAAGGTATTTTCCAAGTTTCAAGTGAATAACTTGTGTAGTTTTGAAGTTAAAAGACTTTTGAATAAAAAGTTGAACCAAATTCAGACGTGGACGCGGACGCCGCGGGTAGTAGGAAAGCTCACCTATTCTTCGACTAGTTGAGCTAAAAAATGTAGCACTATTAAAATTAATACGATATGAACAGTCTATTCAAACGTTTACAAAGGCGACTGTTACTTGTAAATAATTTAAAATAAACGTAAGTTGTTCATGTTTGTAGAAAATATATGCAGTGATAAAGAACCTGATTTCAAAACAAAACCCACTTCGAAGGTACACGTTTTTTGAAGCAATCCAATGAACACAATATTTTTTTTATTTGTGTTATTTTGGCCTTTGTTGTGAAATAAATTCTTGTAAACATAAACAAATGCAAAACAAATAATTGTTAGATGAAAATATCAAACTAAATTCCAATATATTGGATTATCTCTGTATCGCATAATAATTATTATATGCTTATATCATGAACTTATTTTTAAAAATAAACAAAGAAATGTTACCTAAGATTTACAGAAAATGTAGATATTGAACTTAAATTCTTGCCAAAAATAATGGAAATAATGAATGTGGAATTAACATCAGTCCAACATACTGGTTAACATATCAAATACATTAATCAGAAAACTAAACTTTTCGCTGTTAACATGCTCGTAATAAATGCATGACAGTTCATTTGTATGCATGCGTATTCTCAATATAAATTGTTATTGTCCATAACATGCATGTGTATTCATAAAATATGGTCAGTAAGAGATGTCGGTTTATGTATGTTACATGCTACATTGAAAACATGTGCTTGAATAAGTCATTAGAAACATAGACATGTATTCGTAACGATAACAGAGTACTCTATATGCGGTCAAAATAAAAGTACGTGTAAGTGCTTATGAACAATGAAAATGGTCAATAAAACATTTACAAAACAACAACAATACATCTCATCAACATATGTATGGCATACAATATAATACTGTTTTATGATAACAATTTGCCCTACTAGTGGTTCTTAAAAGTATTATTCTAATATGATAGTCGCTAATTTTTCTATAGACAAAGAAGAAAATTATCGTTGTTAAACTACACAATAAACAACGCAAAAAGAAGTCCCGATTCTGAGCAGAGCATAGCCAGAAGTGGCTCCAGTTGCAATTGCAAAAATATATGTCAAATAATGTTATAATCGAAATAATTTTCGTTGCTAATCGGCCAATAAACAACTCTTTGTCGTTCTGATGCGTGGCTATTAAACAACTCGGGCTAGCGCCCTCGTGGTTCAATTCCTACGCATCAGAACTCCAAATCGTTGTTTATTGGCCGATAAATAACGATATATTGAAAAATATTTTGTAATTGAATGATTTTGTTAATATTTATATACATGTACAACCACCTTTATCTGAAATAAATAAATAAGCTACAAAGACATTCTGCAGTTTCTGTATAGTTTAAACACAGCAATAATATCGTCTCTTGAAAGCCAGAGTGTTATCAGCCAGTGTTTTTTTCACCTTTGGGGGAAACGTGGCAGGGCCCTTCAGAAGGGGAATTTTACGGCAAAAGGGGAATTGTTTTTGTAACTTTTTTATTCCTCTATCTTAGTCAATATTTGTCCGATTTTGGTCAAGTTTTTTAAAAATAAAGCTTAAATTCTAAGGGGAATTTTAAGATAAATATAGGGGAAAAATATATACTTTTTAAGCAGGGGAATGGGGCCAAATTTCGGCCTGAAACTGGCCCTAAAAAAAACACTGTCAGCATACGTGCAAAGGATGATAGCACCTTGTGGCTTTCATGGAACGATATATAATCATCTCAACACCAAACATTTAACATTTGGCTCAAGCAACGGATAAGGGAATGAAGAGCTTACAGTAAATGGCCTAAAACACTAACCACACTTCTTTTCCCAGAAAACCATCTATAACTAAATTTATATCACTATTGACAACTTGAATAAGAACGCAGTGACCGGCAACAAAACAAGTACACAACAAGATCAATCTTTCCAAAACGCTTTTCTCTCTTTACAACACTGACACTTGATTTAAAATAAGCGGTTGAACACTTTCACGTGGCCCGTGAAAGATTGCATTTTGATTGCATAGGAATATTTTTTATACCTCCTTAACGTTTTAAGTATCCATCTTAAAACTTTCACTGTAGTGAATAACAGAAACATTACACCTCTCTGAATCAGGATTTTAGTTCATTAGCATTCGCCAAAATGCATAATTAGAAATAAAAAACTTGACTTAAAAACGATGGGCACCCATAGAAAACTAAAGGCAGATAATATATAAACATCAAACGTATTATAAGTAAGTTCATTTGTATTAAACATCTCAATTGAAGAACAATTTCACCAAAACACATTTAGAAATTCATTATCACAATTCATGAAATTACATGTACAATAATATATATTAAAAAGCTTTAAAAATAGTTTATATTTAAAAATATATTAAACAATCAAGACATCATATGTAACTGGCGCTAAACAACAAGGACAATGCTGTAAATACAACAACGACTTTGAAACAAATCAATTACATTCCATCGACTCATAAATGCCACTAAGTGCAAGAAACATATATATGATGTATAACATTTTACACATGTTTACTTATAGCGTAGACATGCTTTGCCCTTGTATAGTATTTAAACTGAAAAGTACAAATAAACTTTCCTGTTCGAATTTAAGTCCTTGAAACAATAATTTGCTTTGCAAAAGTCAGCAAAAATCAAGATATTCAGTATACAAATCAATACAAGTAATCATATACACTGTATGCGCAATATCTAGTATATAATTAGAGACATACAAATACAAAATAGGACATTATTTTAACGGCAGAGACATTGTGGAAATGATTTCTAGTTAACATCAAGCTCTGGTGAGCGTGACAAACGGAAACCAAAATAAAAGATTTAACTTTCCAAGCACGAACGAATGTGACAAATGGGCTATTCTCTTCATGTGATAACGCATATTTATTGCAAAATTATTATTATATTCCACACATTTTATATACACTCAAATCTGTGTTGTTTTTTTCAATCTTGCAACTGTCAAAAATATCATCATAAAATTTTAAGAAAACGAGTACCTTTCGAGATATTTTCTTAATAGTTAAAACTGAAATTTCAAAACTAGAGATTTCGTTATCAACTTTAAACCACAACGTAAACTCAAATCTTGGGTACAGTTTCTCAACATTGTACATATATGTATCACCAAGCAAACCAAACACAGTAATTCTCGACTAGAGGTCATCATCACCGATGGCAGCATCGAAGGCACTATTGCCGACAGCATCGTTTCCTTTGCCTTTTAGTGACTTTAAGTCCTGAAAGATATAAATTGTTTGATAATCGAGTTCAAAATAATGATAGTTTCAAACGCGATTTGGTATCATTTATAACAGTTTAAACTATTGATTTACCTTCAACTTAAAAATGTGTTTGATTTGTTCATTAAGGACATGCAAACGCATTGATAATACTACTAAATGATAAATATGATACAATAAAAATATTGACAAGATCAATTTCATAAGAAATATTCTTAAAGATATAAAATTAAAAAGATATGACACGATATTGACAGATCAATTATAAGAACTACCGTATCTGTATTACTGACAATAATTTAATTGATAAAAATAATATGATAAACCTAACGACAACAAAGATAAAATTAAGTAAGTAGGACATAAGGTGAAATAAAATTTAAATATAAAATTACATTGTAATTGCAATTACAAGTACCAATGTAAGTTAAATTTGTGTCTAGCATTCCAGCATGTCGTATACATGTATGTCTTTCTCATATTGTCACAAATTAAGTATTAAGAGGGGCATCCTATCCCCTTTTGATCAAGAGCTATCTTCGAGGCACACATATTGACTACACGGACGAGCTTTCAAGCCAGTGAAGAGTGCCATTTCTAACATTCACACTGACACATTCAGCGATTATTTACTCGTGGATTAAGCGTTGTAGACAGTGTATTTATGTTCAATGGAGAACACTTTGAACTGGATTAAGAGACACCATCGTCCGAGTCCCCATATTTTGCTGACGTCGACGTCATCAAGTTTTTGGCCAGAGAGTGCATAGTGACGTTAATATACAGACTGTGATTATTTTATAAGATGTCTGAATTTGATGAATATGTGTAATTTATATACACACTTTAAATCAATCTGTACATAGTAGAAATTGTTATAAAGATCGCATTTAAAAAAAGAAATAAGACAACCTTTCTACGAACATTTTTATCGCCCCTCGTATTAACGAGCAGATACACTTACCGAGAACTTCATAGGGACTGAGGGTTTGTGGGACAGCAGTTTGGAAGGCGTGTTCTCCTCGGCCTACAAAGTGGGATAATATTTGGGAATGGGTAGAGATAATGTGATGCTTAGTGCAGTCTCTGCGCAAGTCCACGGCTCCCTCTGGCTTTATTTTTTCTTTAGTCAAATTTACCCAACAACATTTAAATTATAATCCATTGATGCATTTTATAGGTTTTTATGAAGAAAAAGATGTAGTCAAATATAAATTTCTTTAGCCAAATATTGAAATATGTAGTCATTGGCTAGTTTGGCCAATGGCAGAGCATTGAAGTACCAAATCCAATACTGGACAGGTACTTTCTTAATTATTACTGGCCTGATCTGCATTTTACTGGCCATTAAAAACATTTTTGCTTGCAAGTTGGTACTCAGATTCATGACTCAAATAAGTGTTCTGGTCATATTCCTGGACCTTAACAAGTTTTCTATGGCTTTATCTCAGGTCTAACATACTTTCGTAGAGACTGTTAGTGCTAGTGATAGGTTTAAGGTATGCTTAGACAATGACATAAATGGGAATTAAAAATGGCATAAAATGACATGTCTCATGATGGCTGTGCCATAGACATAATTTCAAGGTAAGCAATCGATAAGGACAAAAATGGAAGTAAAATAGACGTAACAGATTACATGCAACTTGCTGGTACAATGCTAAGCATACATGTGTATGAACAAATAAGGAAATATTAATTAAGTTAAACTTATCATTTGATAATATCTTTTTAAATAACAGTTTTAAAGTTTGACTGTTTTATACAATTACAAATTGTTTAAAGTGCAAACAGGCAAAACGAAGCAAAGGATATGGCTCGAAATTATGGTTTGCTCATGTTCTAAACAAATGTGATCAGGAACAGTTTTCAATGCAATAAAATAATGTCACAAGGGTATTTGAAGTTCTTACCTCAGAACTGTTCTGATGTAACAACGCTGACGCAATGCTGTTTTCTCTATTGAAATTTCTTTTGCCTTTCTTTGACCGATCTGACGGCTTGAAACGAAACATACACAAATACATGTATCATTAGTCGATGTTAGCATTAAAATAAGGCTGCTTTTCTGTAATGTGTTGTTTGATAAAACACATTTGAAATATGTCAGCATCGATACAAGCTCAAAGACATCTTATTACAATCCATATCATTTAAAATTTCATTCAAATGCAAAACCTAGTAGCACTGCTTGTTTGGCTTTCATAATACTAGAAACGTCCTGAAGGAAAAAACCAAGTCCAAAATGTATTGCATAAACATTATACAATGTTTAAGCACAATAAATAATATTGACAATATTTTAGACTTGGACTTAAAGGATAAAGCAACAGTCACACAGAAGCCGCCTGATATACATAACATAGGTATGTTTATTGTAAAGATACGTAACCATGATGCATTTTGTTGTGATATAGTTGTTGTGTGTTTGATTTTGTTTTAATGAATACCAAACATAAACATTTTGTAAACCAATACATGTTGCCTTCATTTTCTTGCCACATGTATTGATTTTTAAGTCTTTTTTGCAATGGTACGTTTACAGACGATTTTTTTTTCTAAGAAATTATGTTTCTTTGTTGGTGTTTAAATAAATTTTTAGCAGATAGATGCCTTCGTTCTTCTTGTTTTTGCAAAATGTCTTCATTATCAAATCTTTCTAGCAATAGGACATTTACCAATGATTTTTCTTTCTAAGAAATTCGGATTCTTTGTTCCATTTAATGTCAATCAGAAAGAATGGTGAAATCGATACCTTCTTCATTTTCTTGCCCTGTTTCTTCATTATCAACTCTTCTACCATTCCTTGCAAGCACATGGATATAAGTATTGCCTGAAATTTAAATTAATACAGGCTTCAATTCTCAAACATTTACATACCCATGTGTTTTCTTGGTTTTGTTAAATGTTGTGGACTATGAACTTTTGCATCTTGAAACCATGAAAAACGGTAATAAAAACAAGTCATAAACTTGATCTGTATTTTTTTAACTTTTAAAACAAACATTAATCTACTTGTGATCTACATATTCTTGTGGTTTATCTAAAAACATGTATATACATTTTACAAACTAAACTTAAATAGAATAAGAACATATTTTATATAATATTTAAAGCACATGATCATGATTTTTAAACATAGACGTCAAATGAAATCCACTTTATTCTATTTGTAGAAGCATTCATTTGTAACACAGAAATGTATGTGTTATCGCACAGCATGAAATACATATTGTATACAGTTATTTCATGGGCATTTCGGGAACAGTTAAAACTGTGGTCCGAGGTGTCACAGATGATTTTGAACCTCTTGCACAAGGCCCCTTCAAGAAGGGACAACCGTTTTAACTGTTCCAAAGACCTTTCCACCATTGCTTCTATTTTTAAAGCAAATTTTTTTTTTTTTAAATCAATGTCTTATAACCATATTAAATACATTAATAAAACTAATGTTCATGACACCAAAGAAGAATTGAACTCTTTACCAGACTTATATTGTTATAAATGTAGCATACGACAGTGACGTCATGTCACAACTAGTGACGTCATGTCACAACTATAGACTAGCATTTGTGTGCATCATTCTGCGCATGAAACAGTTCTTTGGACCAGGCACCAGTCTAAGAAATGTTCACACCCAGATTAAAACGTGTATAATTAATGGGAAACAGTCGAAAATAGGGATTAATCATGCATGGAGAATAAGTTAATAAATTAAAATGTGATCAACTACGACAAATCTTTCTTTAACAGTATATTTCCTACTAACTCATGGTCTCAAATTCAAATGTTCAAATCTACAATAAGTCTTTCTTTAAGAGCATAAATTTTGTTTGTTTTGTTGGGGGTTTTTTCGCCGTTTTTAACAGTATTTCAGTCATATCACGGCGGTCAGTTAACCTACTCACACTTTTCCTGGGCAAGCTTAGCCGATCTAAGTGGTTTACCAGTACTAAGTGCACATACCTATGCCAGTAACTGACAACTGCCCTACTTGAATCAGAGGTAGGGGGAGAATTGCCGTAGAAATAATTTCATGACCAATCCCCACACAAGTTATGTGGCCCGGCTGGGGTTCGAACTCACGATCCCCGGATTGACAGTCTAGCGCTTTACCAACTTAGTAACTCATGATCTCAAATGTTCACATACTGGCAGGTTTGTGTTTGTCAGTACCTGATCAGACTGAATTGTGATCCACTGCAACGTGTCTCTTGCCATCAGATATTCGAAGGACAGCTCCAGCTGAGTTGAATCAGGTTGTCTAACACCCTCAGGCACCTATACAAGAGAAACCACACAGTAAGTTTAAACATATTTATTTTAGCTCGACTGGCTAAAAAGCATGAAGCTTATTGAGACACTTTCGAGTCCATTGGGACACTTTGTCGTCGATTTCCTGGGTAGAACCAGTACTTGGTGTCTTTTGAGAAAGATCATTTTAACTCTCCCTGAGTTAGGCTGAGTAGGGATCAAACTCAAGACCTCCTGAACGCAAGGCTGACACCATACTCATTAAACAACAGCTACTATCAAAACTACAATGTAATGTTTGAAAACCTTGTATGTTATATGGCACGGCCCGATACCCTGACCATAACTGTACATCGGTCGGTACTGTAGCTAGCAACACTACATACTTACAAGGGTCTTCAGTTCGATTACCAACACAGTGCATGCTAGAAAATTAACGTTGAATTTGGTGCTAGGATTAAAATTAATGACAACAATTAACAATTAAATCAAATAAATGAGGACATAATATCAAAATATGCTAGTCACATTCATGTAAACCTTGAACATTTGAAGTCAAAACATACCGTGGTTGTAATTCTCCAGCATCGAATGCGAGTAATCTTGAATGACCCTTCTTTGACTGAGTCCTGGAAAACAAAACACAAGAACTTTTAACATATAAAATAATAGTGGCTAGACAAATATGGGTTGATGAAATTCTCTCATTGCCCCTGAAATTTTGAAATTATTTATATGCAATATATATTCTGTGACTGTAGTGATTTTACTTGAAATATGACATACATGTACATATGTAATACATTCAGACTCATATATTTTGGAACAGTTTGATTGTGCCAAATACCAGAAACAATGACAATTGCAACATGCTTAGTGGTCATTCATTAAAATTACTTGTTTATTTTAATCATGGGTTTACAGCCTACCAGCAGTATATACATATTTTAAACAAGAATATACAATAAGCTACTAATGTACACTAAAGAAATACATGGAGCTGGTTTGACTGATCTGAAGCACAAGTTATATCAATGACAATATCACTGATGTGCAACAGATGCTAAAGAGCAATGTAAAGAAAGCATGCAATATAATTTAAACCACTAACACTAGTGCAAAAATAGAATATAGTTTTTTTGGCTGACATTCAATATATTCCCTATTTTATACAGGTCCCGACAGGTTGTAACCCATACCCCGCCCGCCCGCTCGCCCAAAAACTCGCCCACCCAATGACATACCCCAATCTAATAACCAAAAATTTTCATTGAAAAATTTGGTTAATAAAGAAAGTCTGCAATATTACTTAATCCACAAACACTCGTGCATAAATAGAATTATTTTTTTTAGCTGACATATATATTTTCCCTATTTAATGCAGGTCCTGCCAGGTTGTAACCCACACCTCACACCTGCTTGTGAACAGTTAAAGCCTTCTGGGCAATTAGGAATAAACAGTAATATTTTCGAAGCAAATGAACATTCACATTTAAAATAAAAGTTACATTATTGGTCAATATGGCAATATCTTTCGGTAATAGAGCTCATGTTAACATAAATGTAAAAAAATTTACTGGACAAAGCTGTACTCATAATAAATGCATAGCAGAAAACCCAGTTACTAGAGACAGCTGTACCCATAACATATGCTTATCAGAAAACCCACTTACTGGAGAGAGCCGTACCCATAATGTATGCATAGCAGAAAACCCAGTTACTAGAGACAGCTGTACCCATAACATATGCTTATCAGAAAATCCACTTACTGGAGAGAGCTGTACCCATAATGTATGCATAGCAGAAAACTCACTTACTGGAGACAGCTGTACCCATAACGTATGCATATCAGAAAACTCACTAACTAGAGAGAGCTGTACCCATAATGTATGCTTAGCAGAAAACCCACTGACCGGAGACAGCTGTAATCATAATGTATGCATAGCAGAAAACCCACTTACTGGAGACAGCTGTACTCATAATGTATGCATAGCAGAAAACCCAGTTACTGGACATAGCTGTACCCATAATGTATGCATAGCAGAAAACCCACTTACTGGAGACAGCTGTACCCATAATGTATGCATAGCAGAAAACCCAGTTACTGGACATAGCTGTACCCATAATGTATGCATAGCAGAAAACCCACTTACCGGAGACAGCTGTACCCATAGTGTATGCATAGCAGAAAACCCACTTACTGGAGACAGCTGTACTCATAATGTATGCATAGCAGAAAACCCACTTACTGGAGACAGCTGTACCCACAATGTATGCATAGCAGAAAACCCACTTACTGGAGACAGCTGTACTCATAATGTATGCATAGCAGAAAACCCCGTTACTGGAGACAGCTGTACTCATAATGTACGCATAGCAGAAAACCCAGTTACTGGAGACAGCTGTAATCATAATGTATGCATAGCAGAAAACCCACTACCAGGAGACAGCTGTACCCATAATGTATGCATAGCAGAAAACCCACTTACAGGAGACAGCTGTACCCATAATGTATGCATAGCAGAAAACCCACTGACTGGAGACAGCTGTACACATAATGTATGCATAGAAGAAAACCCACTTACTGGAGACAGCTATACTCATACTTACCGGAGACAGCTGTACCCATAATGTATGCATAGCAGAAAATCCACTTACTGGAGACAGCTATACTTATAATGTACGCATAGCAGAAAACCCACTTACTGGAGACAGCTGTACCCATAATGTATGCATAGCAGAAAACTCACTAACTAGAGAGAGCTGTACCCATAATGTATGCATAGCAGAAAACCCACTGACCGGAGACAGCTGTAATCATAATGTATGCATAGCAGAAAACCCACTTACTGGAGACAGCTGTACTCATAATGTATGCATAGCAGAAAACCCAGTTACTGGACATAGCTGTACTCATAATGTATGCATAGCAGAAAACCCACTTACTGGAGACAGCTGTACCCATAATGTATGCATAGCAGAAAACCCACTTACCGGAGACGGCTGTACCCATAATGTATGCATAGCAGAAAACCCACTTACCGAAGACAGCTGTACCCATAATGTATGCATAGCAGAAAACCCACTTACTGGAGACAGCTATACTCATACTTACCGGAGACAGCTGTACCCATAATGTATGCATAGCAGAAAACCCACTTACCAGAGACAGCTGTACCCATAATGTATGCATAGCAGTAAACCCACTTACTGGAGACAGCTGTACACATAATGTATGCATAGAAGAAAACTCAGTTACTGGAGACAGCTGTACACATAATGTATGCATAGCAGAAAACCCACGTACTGGAGACAGCTGTACCCATAATGTATGCATAGCAGAAAACCCACTTACTGGAGACAGCTGTACTCTGAAGCTCAGTTCCTTGTTACCAGCAGCGATGAGAACATGGGAGTGATCTTGAGGGTAGTCTGCGACACACGGGTGGAACTGCATGTACCCATAATGCTTCAGCGTTCTTGCTAGACGCAGGAACTGAAACATAAGCAAGGAGATTAATTATGAGGTTTTGAAATAAGATATAATTTTTACATAATCTGATACATTTTTACATAATCTACATTATGGAATTGTCAATGTTCATGCATACATTTTTAAAGTGTGTACGTACATATGTTTGAAACAACCCTTCTTGAAAGAGTATTTAATACGCATTTAATGACGATTAAATGCTGCGGTATTTGCACCGTATTTTTTTCTGCGTTTAATGCGCATTTAATACACTTGAAAATGCAGAAAAAATACACTTATTACTGAAATAAAGCTTTTTTTTCCTGCATTAACACACTTTAGTGCATTTAAAGTGTGTTTTTCTCCATGAAAAATACACTATATCTTCAAAAAATACACTTAAGTGTATTTAAAGTGTATTTTAAGCATTTTTATTGCATTATTTCACTTTTTTGTAAAAAATGCAGAAAAAGTACAGAACAAATACAATTAGTGTACTATTTTTATTTAATGCGCATTTAACGCAGAAAAGATATGGTGCCAATATCGCAGCATTTAATACACGTTAAATGAGTATTAAATACACTTTTTTGAGAAGGGAATCATTATGATTTGCATGCGTCTGTTTTCGATATTTTGTGTTTGGTTTTAATCTGTTGGGCTATTTTTTTTGGTTAATTTAGTTAGTTTTTGCCCAACATGCTCTTTAATCTGCTTAATCTAAATCACCTTCATAAATACCAAACGCAGTTATTTTTGTTAACCTGTGGAGTACACAATTCCTTACGAACACACTGGGAACAAAGAACATTTCTTGTGTGATCAATTACACATACCTCTCGTTTTGATCCTTTCTGTTGTAAGGATTTTAAATGCTCTTGTTGTTCTTTTGTTGTTAGCATCCATTGCCTTTCAATATCATTCACAGCCTGGAAACACAATAGATCAAAAATAAAAGTAAGAGGCAAAATTGCTTGGCGATACGAAGACGGCTATACTGATATTAAAAGCATGTGAAAAAAAAGTTCTTCAAATGTTTGACAAACATAACAAAGTCATTTCACTGTATCATGTGATCAAATTCAATGCCACAATACAACTTCAATTTTATTCAAACTACATGTACCTAAGTTTGCAACCTAATTTTAAAACATGTTTGACATTGTTGAAACAGTACGAAACTTCTCACCTGAACATAGAGAAGATTCATTGTAACCTTGTTTGCCAGCAGTTCATCATCAAAACTGGAGTCCCAGTAACTGAAATAATATATTAAAGAGGTCTCAGATTTGTATGAAAGTATGGAGTTTGTAGATTTTTATCGTCCCTTGAATGCCAGAAGTGGCTATGAGCGTTCTTTGCACATAATTAAGCACGCCAGAAGTGGCTATGAGCGTTCTTTGCACATAATTAAGCACGCCAGAAGAGGGTATGAGCGTTCTTTGCACATAATTAAGAACGCCAGAAGTGGCTATGAGCGTTCTTTGCACATAATTAAGAACGCCAGAAGTGGCTATGAGCGTTCTTTGCACATAATTAAGAACGCCAGAAGTGGCTATGAGCGTTCTTTGCACATAATTAAGAACGCCAGAAGTGGCTATGAGCATTCTTTGCACATAATTAAGCATGCCAGAAGTGGCTATGGGCGTTCTTTGCACATAATTAAGCATGCCAGAAGTGGCTATGAGCGTTCTTTGCACATAATTAAGAACGCCAGAATTCGCTATGAGCGTTCTTTGCACATAATTAAGAACACCAGAAGTGGCTATGAGCGTTCTTTGCACATCATTAAGCACGCCAGAAGTGGCTATGAGCGTTCTTTGCACATAATTAAGCCGATGACACCTTCTGGCTTTCAAGGGGCGATATATATGTAAAAAAAGAAAATTGTGCACAGTAAAACTAGGTTCTTAAATAAACTGCAATATTTTATGGAACTATAAAACAATTTAATGCAAACGAACAAAATATTAATGTGTTGTGGTCATAATTAAAGAAGAGTGACAACACTGATATTACCTTTTTCGCAGCACTATACGATGAACACCCTGTTTGTTAGCTGACTTCAATGAAATAAAGGGACTCTCAAAGTCCTGCAGTTTACGTACAACTGGAATACAGTTTATAGAAAGTCTTCATAAAGGACATGTTAATTTGAATCATGAATGAACAATCATACAATTATTTAACAGAAACACAAACGATAATATATAGGAGGCAATGGCAATGTCAGCAAGGAATATAAAATCAGTGAACAAAAAATTGAAATAATTATAATTTGTACAAGTATTAATCATGTTCTTGTTATTAACAGAACAGAACAGAATAGAAAGTTTATTGATATAACTTGAACAATTACATTTCATTGTTACACATACAAAATAATAATAAATAAATAGGCACATGCATTGCATAATTTATGTTGTTAAATTTTAAATAACTATAAAATGCATACCAGAATTTTCATAATTAATTACGTACATATGTGGTTACATAAAATGTTCCTACTATAAAGGTTTACACCTACTTGTCATTTCACCAGCACTGTCCTCTTTGCGGACTAGATAAAGACCAAAATAGTAGACAAAGTCTTCGGGGAGATCAATTTGTGAAGCAACTGACTGAAAAAACATATCAAGAAAACATGGTTTTAAACCTTAGTTTATTGTTGACAGATTAACTGCTTTGCAATGACCCAGAGCTGAGATTATGAATTTGATTTTATTAAGAATCCCATCATCCCGACTTGTGCCCCCCACAAAGTCATGCCTGGGTGCGGTCCTATAAAACACGGATTACGATCCATCAGTCCACACAGCATAGGTCAATATTTTACATGGTTTTGTGATATGAATGAGCGGATAAATTTTACACAGTGGTCAAGAGTTTATGGCAGCACTACATTTATTTCAATATATTTTATTGCAATATTTATTATATATACGTGGCAGACTCTTATATGTTACATTAAGGTGCATGACTTGCCAGTTACATTGAAGCCATTTCTTAACATGGCAGTTCTAAATTTTACATGACATCTCTGAATATTACTTGACTGCCAAACAAATTGCATGGTAGTCACATACATGTTTATTACACCAGAGTTCTAGATATTGCATAGTACTAGTATGTTTTACAAGGCATCCCTCTTTTTATAATATAAAAACCATAAAGTTTACAAGACAGACCTACATATAACATAAACCCGCAAAAATTGTACATGATAGCCCTATTTATTGACATGGCGGTCCCAAATATAACATCATGACAGCAATTATTATTACAAATAGAAAGACCTATAGATTACCAGAAAGCCATACAGGTTACAAGAAAGACATATAGATTACACGAAAGATATAAAGATTACAAGAAAGACCTATAGATTACAAGAATGCCCTATATATTACAACAGTCGGTAACAAGAAAGACCGCATTTTACGAGAAAACCCTATTTTTCACAAGAACAACCCACATGTAACGAGAAAGCCCTGTATTTTACAAGAAATCCCCACCCTATTTACCTCCAGAACATCCTCTGTCTGGTCTGTGGACACAATACTGACAGAAATCTTGTGGCCATTCATCAGGTACACATCCAGAGACACGTTCACAAGAACAACCCACATGTAACCAGAAAGCCCCGTATTTTACGAGAAATCCCCACCGTATTTACCTCCAGAACATCCTCTGTCTGGTCTGTGGACACAATACTGACAGAAATCTTGTGGCCATTCATCAGGTACACGTCCAGAGACACGTTCACAAGAACAACCCACATGTAACCAGAAAGCCCCGTATGTTACGAGAAATCCCCACCATATTTACCTCCAGAACCTCCTCTGTCTGGTCTGTGGACACAATACTGAGAGAAATCTTGTGGCCATTCATCAGGTACACGTCCAGAGACACGTTCACAAGAACAACCCACATGTAACCAGAAAGCCCCGTATTTTACGAGAAATCCCCACCATATTTACCTCCAGAACATCCTCTGTCTGGTCTGTGGACACAATACTGACAGAAATCTTGTGGCCATTCATCAGGTACACGTCCAGAGACACGTTCACAAGAACAACCCACATGTAACCAGAAAGCCCCGTATTTTACGAAAAATCCCCACCCTATTTACCTCCAGAACCTCCTCTGTCTGGTCTGTGGACACAATACTGACAGCAATCTTGTGGCCATTCATCAGGTACACGTCCAGAGACACGTTCACAAGAACAACCCACATGTAACCAGAAAGCCCCGTATTTTACGAGAAATCCCCACCCTATTTACCTCCAGAACATCCTCTGTCTGGTCTGTGGACACAATACTGACAGAAATCTTGTTGCCATTCATCAGGTACACGTCCAGAGACACGTTCACAAGAACAACCCACATGTAACCAGAAAGCCCCGTATTATACGAGAAATCCCCACCATATTTACCTCCAGAACATCCTCTGTCTGGTCTGTGGACACAATACTGACAGCAATCTTGTGGCCATTCATCAGGTACACGTCCAGAGACACGTTCACAAGAACAACCCACATGTAACGAGAAAGCCCCGTATTATACGAGAAATCCCCACCATATTTACCTCCAGAACATCCTCTGTCTGGTCTGTGGACACAATACTGACAGCAATCTTGTGGCCATTCATCAGGTACACGTCCAGAGACACGTTCACAAGAACAACCCACATGTAACCAGAAAGCCCCGTATGTTACGAGAAATCCCCACCATATTTACCTCCAGAACATCCTCTGTCTGGTCTGTGGACACAATACTGACAGCAATCTTGTGGCCATTCATCAGGTACACGTCCAGAGACACGTTCACAAGAACAACCCACATGTAACCAGAAAGCCCCGTATTTTACGAGAAATCCCCACCCTATTTACCTCCAGAACCTCCTCTGTCTGGTCTGTGGACACAATACTGACAGCAATCTTGTGGCCATTCATCAGGTACACGTCCAGAGACACGTTCACAAGAACAACCCACATGTAACCAGAAAGCCCCGTATTTTACGAGAAATCCCCACCGTATTTACCTCCAGAACATCCTCTGTCTGGTCTGTGGACACAATACTGACAGAAATCTTGTGGCCATTCATCAGGTGCACGTCCAGAGACACGTTCACAAGAACAACCCACATGTAACGAGAAAGCCCCGTATTATACGAGAAATCCCCACCCTATTTACCTCCAGAACATCCTCTGTCTGGTCTGTGGACACAATACTGACAGCAATCTTGTGGCCATTCATCAGGTACACGTTCACAAGAACAACCCACATGTAACGAGAAAGCCCCGTATTTTACGAGAAATCCCCACCCTATTTACCTCCAGAACATCCTCTGTCTGGTCTGTGGACACAATACTGACAGAAATCTTGTGGCCATTCATCAGGTACACGTCAAGAGACACATTCTCTGACTGCTCCTTCTGGGTCTCCTTTTAATGGAAAGCCCGTATGAAAGCAGAAGTCCTGACAAATTAAATTCAGTGGAACAAACTAAATGGAAGTGACAAATTTAAAGCATTTGAGAAGGGTCTCCTTTTAATGGAAAAGCCCGTATGAAAGCAGAAGTCCTGACAAATTAAATTCAGTGGAACAAACTAAATGGAAGTGACAAATTTAAAGCATTTGAGAAGGGTCTCCTTTTAATGTAAAAGTCAAGTTGAAAGAAGAAGTCCTGACAAATTAAATTCAGTGGCACAAAATAAATGTGACAAATTTAAAGTATGTGAGAGACCATACATAAGTGACAGATTAAAATTCAGTGGTGATTTAAAAGTGAGCATCAAATTAGAAGACTGCATTAAATTCGAAGACAGTGTCAAATAAATAGTCCTGACATATTAAAAGTCAGTAACAATTAAGAAGTAATTGGCTTAGTAAGTCAGAAAAAACAAATTAAAGTCCTGACAAATTAATTCAGTAAAAATTAAAGACCTGACATATGAAGTCAGCAGCAAATTAAAAGTCAGTAACGAATTAAAAGTCCTGACAAACTAAAAGTAACTGATAAATGAAAGTCAGTGAAAATTAAGTCTGTGGCAAATACCGGTACAAATCAGTAAGACAATAAAAGTCAATAACACATTTAAAAGTATATGGCAAATTAAAAGTATTCGCAAATTAAAAGTCAAGACAAATTATAAGTTATTGGTACATTACCGTAAAAGCTGTATGTTTTCGGACACTATACATTTTTGGACACCCTCTTTTTTAGCCAAAATAATTATTTTTTGTCACTATATATTTTCGGACATCCTGATTTAACCCATAATAAATGAATTTAAATTTTCGGACATTTTATATGACAGTGGTATTGTAGCAGAATTCTAACCTGTTTGCATTAATCCGGTGACACATAGCACGTGTTTTTACAACCAGATGAAGGTCATAAAACCTGACAGATGAATGAGTGGAGGTGGTGGACCGTTACATAAGCGTTATTGGGTAAAGAGCTATGTGCTATGAATAATGGGTTTACCCAATTGTGTATACCGGTAGTGATATCGTATATTAAATATGCTTATTAGTGCCAATTAACAATTCAGGTATCTACGGTACTATGCCCCTACTCAACACGATAAGTGTGACAAACAGGCTCCAGTTTTATCGGGTATACGGACCATGGCCCATATGGTCTGGAATATATGGACCACATTTCGAACAAGCACGCGCAATCATTAATCGATACTATCCGTGTATATTTGGCAAGCAACGTTATACACCGGACAAATCAGAATGTAATTGTAATATTGTCATAGTGTGACTGTCTATACATTTTCGGACACCTGTAATTTGGAAATATTTTTGTGTATCCAAATTTTCTGACACGAAAAGTTTTGATTATTTTTATGTGGTCGAAAACAGAGATTTTACGGTAAGTCGGTGAAAGATCAATTCAATGACAAATTAAGTTATGAAACAAATATTGACATACCAACAAAGACACATTAAAAGTCAGTAACAAAGTAGAAAGCAGTGACAAAACAGGGGCATAGCTTTCTTTAGGCACTATAGGCACGTGCCTATACATTTTTTCCAGAGATGAAAAATTTTAATCTGCCAAAAATGCAATAAAAACAAGAGGAGGGATGGGGGTGAGGGGATCTTTCTTGGCTGTGTTGATACGTCGTTATTTAACGAATCGATTATGTCAATATGGAACAAATTTCATGAAACACACGCTTATTTTACAATTATTTTGTAGAATCGGGGTTTAGCTGAAGTTAGTTGATCATAGCCACATACGAGTATAAACTCTCCTGGCCCAAATTATCGCTTACAGCGTCATTTTATAGATTCCGCCAATTGTGCCTATACATTTTTTGAACCCAAGCTACGCCCCTGCAAAATAATGGTCAGTGTCAAATTACAGGTAAATGACACATTAAAGCTCAGTAACAAATACCCAGTATATGTCTGTGTCAAATAAAAGTCAGTAACAAACTATAATTCAATAAGGAACAGTTAAACAGTAACAAATTACATTTAATGAAAACATAGATAATGGGTACTAAACTGTTTTATATCAAATAACAGTTTACAGTCAATAAACTCAATAATTATGACAAAACAGTGCTGCCTACCTGTTGAGCTGTCAACAGGAACTGGTTGAACACATCACTGCTGGCAATCGCAACTTCCTGACTCACTGAGAGAAGAGAGCAAATATCAATATCATAATCACAAAGTGTAATGTACCTTGGGTTTATTTCTGTTGATAGAGAAGCCATCTCAGATGGCGTATTTTTCATGCTGTTTTCATATTCATCCACAAGAGATATAATACAATAAGTATTAAATACCTGAAATCATATAATCTAGCACTGAAATTGTGTATAAGCAAGAAATTAAGTTACATCTCTATATAGGGACTTTTCTTTCAAAGATGCCAAGTTCTGGTTCTACCAAGCATGCACAAATCTGGAGCAACAGAAAATGCAAGTGGAGCCACAAGTTAAGTTGACGATGGTTTATAAAACCAAAAAACAACAACAGGGATGTGTATGCAGCCAGCTATAACAACATACCAGTGAATGAATAACATGTAATTAAAGTAGTCCTTTACCAATCTGTATATATCTCTCCAGCATCTGTCGCCTTTCCTCAAGTTTTGGGCCAGTCACTTGAAATAATTTCTTCGGTGGAAATGGCGGCAAGTTGTTTACTCCAAACTCCTTCTTCAGCTGAACAATAAGAATCCATTTATTACCTACACAGTATACTCATTAATATTAAGTTAAATTCAAACTTGATACCTGAGCCTTATTGAAAGATTGCTTGGTCAGTTTAATCTACGTCAATAACCATTTCAAGGATCTCTTGCATATAACCTCTCTGACAAACAATGAAGTCTTGTATAGTTAAATACACAGTCAATCAAATCTTGTAGTCCAAGAATTTTGCATTACCCTATCCATTTTTCCAAACTCGATTACTGGGTTATTACAATGAGTACTATAAATAACATTACAACACTTGACAGTTTCACAATGTATTAATTGTGAAACACGGGAAAACTTTATTAAAGTACAGTTGCTTACCTGTTCATGAAAGCTGAATAGGAGACTGAATCGAGCTGTGCAGTGAAACACTCCATTTATGTGAATGTTGAAACTCTGGAAGAAAAAGGTGATCATGAATGGCGTAATATAATTGGTGAAAACATCAATTACATTGCGTTTGCCTTTTTTCAGTGTGGTAAATGTGTTTTAACTCCATTAAAAGCCAATGGTCTTTCACCTTCACCAATTTACTGACTTTGAAAATTCCCACCACATCAGTAATGGGAAATAAATCAGTGTTTTTTCTTGTATTAGTGGCACCTTAAAATGTGTCATGCCCAATCTTTTTTTTTTGTCAAGACATGCATTTTTTTCTCAACAATTTGTCGATCAAGAGCTGTCATTTTCGTTAAACATATATATATATATTGTTAACATAAAAGTTATATGTTATACGCAATATCACCTCTTTTCTTTATAGTCTGGGCTAAAACAGCAACTATTTGTTAATACCTTTAAAACTTGAAAACAACTGACAACATCTGTAAAAGTTAATAGTTAAGTGATAGTTTAGTGAATAAGTCATATGTGTGTATATTTCGAGGCTTATGAGGTCCATCAGTGCTGAAACTGCATTATGTGATGATCCAAGGTGTGTTCCACATCCGCATCTTATTTACTAATTAGACATACATGGAAAGTTGGAACGAATATTTAATCATTACTTCCATTTCTAGAGGTATGCTGCCCACTGACCAAACCAGGTGTTTCCCTGGCTAAAAAAAAGTTGTCGCCACTAAAATTCGCCAGTTTTAAAAAAGACTGAGCCAACTTTATTTGTCAATCATATATTGATATTCTTCAGAATCTAATTAACAGTAACTGTCACTATTAATAGCATTAATAACTACATTATTATATAACTGTCTGTCCATAATTCATGTTAAAATTCATCATGACTGTGGCCAAACAGTTAGTTACTATTCAGAAATAAATCCAGATACAGAGCTGGTTTCCTTTGTTTTAGGCCAGCCTCGTTTTGGAATTAATGTTAACCACATGTCCCATGTTGCTCTTTTTTGCTACCTGTGTTGTTATTTTAAATTGAAATTTCCCCTATTGCAGATAAAATAATTACATAATAATAACTAGTCAGAAGTTTAAAAATCAATCAGGGCTCAGCCTAGGGACAAATTTTAGGGAGAAGTCACTTCTCCCTCAGTTCAGTTTAGGGCGAAGTGAAGCCACTTCACGGAGAAGTGTTTTCCAAAAAGCTTAACCATAATTTTGCTTGTTATTACCATCATCAGACCATGTCAATCATTATCATAGTACCAAGTCCATCATCATCATCATCATCAGGACATTATCATCATCAGATTCTCCATAAAGTAATAACAAGATATTTTCAAGTTGTATAACTTTATTCTTGTTTCCAAGTGTTTTGTTTTCAAGTTTTCATTCTAGCAAAACACACATAAATAAAAGTTTAAATTTCAATATTTATTTTTTATCTCAAAGTTCACAATGCATCATAAAACATGGTTTTTTTTTGGAATTAAAAATTAATTATATATGAATTATATTTTGTTAGTTATTATTTCTTTTTTTTTCAATAAAACACTTCGTTAGAATTACCATACAATTATTTACCTAATTTCAAACAATAAAATCCGTTAAAAACACCAGTCATTAATAATAACACATGTTAAATCTAAGAAGAGTGACAGCGTGACGTAATCAATTAGATTGGGCTTTCAAATTAGCAACAGCTAATAGCAACGGTGTGTGTGTCGGTTTCACTTCAAAAAGTCTTTGATGTGACTGCCGAGATGGGGCCATTGTCTAGCAGTTTGTAGAACTAAAGAGTGTAACACGATTAGCATGTGATCAGTGAAAAAAGCATCAATCAATACCACTGTACCTGAACAATGCAAGCACTGTCGATAGAGCATTAATGAATTAGCTTTCTAGAGGAAATGTCAAATGGTGTAAACAAAATCAGACAGTTTCTTTATTGCATGGAATAAAATGGATATTTAAATGGGGTGATGAAATAAACGTCTTGGAATTAAAATGGAAACTGTATAAGGAGGGAAATTATAGGATATTAACATAAATATTTACATCTAGTGTGGATTGATATGTGTTTTGCATATCAGTTAATTAATATTAAATTATGTGTGTTTTTGAAATTTACTTTGATTATGTTCTCTTTTTTTATGGAAGTTATCTTCAAAGATTTTATGACTGGTGTTTGATTGATACTATACGAAGTTTAAAACAGACGGCGAAGTGGACTTCTCCTTGATGAAATTTATGGGCGATGTCAATAGCTCCAGGGCGAAGTTATCGCCCACGTCGCCTTCACGTCAATAGTGCTGATTTGGATTTCAAGAGAGCGTGACTGGGCCTAACCAAGCGGAAAACTGATGCTGTGATGTCAGAGATAAGCTTTCACACCATGACACGCTAGTCTGCAACAACATGTTAATTAATTGTACAAACAATGCCCTAAGGCCATGTTTGGAGGCTCTGTGGTAACTTAATCTGACCCAGTTTTGTCGCAATTGAGATTTCACACACCAGATTTAGCACTGTCTAAAATAATGTTGTCACCAATAAAATTCGCCACTTTGAAAAATCTGTTGCCACTTTCGCAATTTTATCGCATTTGGCGACAGTGGCGATCGACTGCAAACTCACATGCATTAAGAACTGAACCCCAAACGAGGTGAGATGCGAGTATCCTTGCCAGATAATTATGTCATGGTAAGTTTTGTTAATTATACAGCCCACACTTATAGCAAACACTTACAGTATAAGTTGACCCAGATCCATCACTGATTTCCTGAGTGTCGGGAATTGAGAAATGCATGCTGTCAACTTCTTTAGAACTCTCAATGCATGAAATTCACATTAGATGAACAGTTAGAAAGAAAAAGTTTTCATTTAAGAACACTATAAATAACTAAACGAAAGACACAACTTCTGACTGTCAAAACATATGTTGATTTCATGCCCCTCCCCTTACTACTTTATAAGGATGTAAACTGTCTATTACTGCACAAGTTTCTGCAATAAATGTCTAACACATAAAGCAGACTATTGGTACATCGATGTAGTGAAGTTGTTCAAGCCTTTAAAGAGTTAGCATTTAATCCATGTTCACGCAAGAACATGAACAACAGCTGAAAATACGGGAAATGTCAGAATCGCCATTACTGTCGGTGTTCTGAAATACTTCGTTGTAAAAATCACATGTTCGCTACAAAGGTTACACTTTAGTAAATATGAATGCAAACGATAACAGGCCACTATTCTGGTATCCGATCTTTACTTACTCCGTGGTAATAACAAGCCACCAACCTCCGCGCAGAAATTTGACTGGTTCCGAGCCTAGCTCTATTCAAATCCTTTCCGTCATAACAAACCACCGATACCTTTTTCATTTTCAAGCATTTAATATAAAGAAATGTATATAAGTTGAGTATATACCAGTAATACTGTTCATGTATATTATTAAGAGGAGGTGTTTAAGTATGTAAACTATACTCGCTATTAAGTTTAATTCACAAATGTATTCTGAAATTAATCAATATTTATTAATACAGTAACGTCATGTTGTTACCTTTATTTATCTGTGTATATTTAATTGTATGTAATTTATAACATTATGCATATCAGCGTTTTATTTCAGATTTAACAAGATAAGTGTTTTTAACATGACAGTTAAGTGATTAATTCTCTCTTACACTGTTTTAATATTGTTTTTTTAAGCTAATTACTTCAAATTGTTACGAGATAACTTTGCCTTTGAATTTATAAAGCTTTAAAATTGTAAATGAAATTGCATCTATTCAGTCAATTATTTTCAGTTTTGAATTGATTAAATGGACACATTTCCCTCATGATACTTTTGCCAAAATGACTGCTTTTACAACACTTCTCTAATACTGCATTGTCTTCTTTGAAATATGCTTTACTTTATACATAACCTTTAATACAAATACGGGTATAAATGTAATGAAATATAGATTAATTAGTGATGCCGAAGATAAGTTTTGAATTAAATCATATTTCCAGAAATGTAACTGAATGTTGTGACATCATTCTTTTAACAGTGTTAAGTCTTCGGGTACTGTTATATATATTATTGAGCTAAAAGTTGCCATATTATTTATCATTGTTTTAAAAAATAGTTCATTGATAACAACTTTCAAAAATGATCACAAGAACATAAAAAAATGAACTTCAAACCTGAAATAGTTCCTTGTTATCATATCCTTGACTGCCTGACCATCAGGGTAACCATCCATCTGTATCTCCATCTGTGGTTGTGATCTTCCTCTTCTGGAAATTCATCCCGCTCTCCAAATGCAGTAGCCAGATTGTGCAATACTGCACAGGCGACAATGACTTTTGACACCTTCCCTGGCTTCATTCTGACCTAAATGATCTTCAATATTGAAAACGATTAGGGTTGTTCTGAACTTTGGTTAAAAACCACTGCTTAACATAAAAGTCTTAGTGTTTCGTTTTTTGGTTCGATATATATATACATGCATAATCGTGCTAGGCCGGGCATAATAGCAAGCAATGTATATATATATATATATATATATATATATATATATATATATATATATATATATATATATATATATATATATATATATATATATATATATATATATATATATATATATATATATATATACATTGCTTGCTATTATGCCCGGCCTAGCACGATTATGCATGTACACAGAAGGGAGAGGGGAGTAAAAGATATATTGAGATATATTTAAATTGTCACTAAAAGTATTGATTAGTGACACAGCCAGTAATATACATTTGTAAAAAATGTCTAGGTTAAACCCTCCAAATGCTCTACTGATCAATGTATATTTTTAGAAAAAATGTTCAATGTTAAATACAACTAGGTTTGCGAAGAGTAGTCTCCCATCATGGGATTACAGTGATGATTTACAGATAGATGAAGAATTTGTTTTGGCTAGTGTTACCTCCATTTCATTAGATTAAATATAAATAATTTCCCTATTGATAGGGGATTGTTATCTATAAAATATGAAGATATATAAAGTAATGTACTGAAAAAAATGTAAAGTAATATCGAGAATCTTCATACATTCAAATATATATTTAACAGTTTATGTGTGACATTACGATGCACTATTTCCTAATGACTATGAAATAATTCATTTTAAATACAGTGAAGAACATGAAACCTCCTTTTCAAGACTCCAAATGTCCTTTCGATTAGATTTCTTGTAGATGCGTGCGCATCATTGAACCGCTGTTGCTGTGGGGTAGCTGATATAAATAATTGAAAGCATATTTTGTATTTATAAAACATAATTATATAAATTTAATTCCATATACAAATAGCACATGCATTTTAATTGAGTATTGTTTCATTTGATAATTTCTTTTTTAAAGACAGTTGATAATAAACAAATTAGATATAAAATGTAAACATTGGTCATTGGATGTACTATTTTTTAAATGGAAAAAGTACAAACCAGGATGGAGGTAAGGTGTCATGAGGATTTTCTACATGGATAGGCACTATCACCCAGCTAAATACCATCTTCCAAATCTGTGAATTTAATAATTATACTTAAATTTCATGATAAAATCTCATTTAAAAAGTTTCATTATATATCTGCTAACTCTAATTTAAAATGTACATGATATATTTTCTAACTCTTATTTACAATGTGCGCTATATAGTTTCAACCTATATATATCATAGCAATGAAAACATACATAACATTATAGATGTCAACACATGTTGATGTGTCTCCAAATAGTCAGACAACCCAGATGATCTGAAGACATGGGCATCATGGGTGCTTCCAGGCCAGGTGGCGTTTATGCTGGTGAATATCCCTAAAATATAATTACATATTTAATGATACGATACAATATGCTAACTCATACAAATAAAATAACATAGGCCTATATAAAAATAATGTTAATGACAATAAGTTATTACAATGGTAATCAATCACAGTATAACAATGATTTCCAATTCACCCACTGGGAGCCTCAGTTAAACAATACATCGGACTATAAGTAAACAATGAAACGGATTATAGATTTAATGGAATTGTTACGTCAACTACACTTTACACATTTGAGTTTTGGGCGCAAAACATGCAGTTCATGTTGGAATGTTAGAGAGGAGGGACGTGCTGTGTTTACAGAAAATTATTTACAATACCAGTTGCTCAAAACTTTAACGGCCAATTAAGCTAACAGCCGTTAACTTTTGGATGAAGTTTTTGCTGTAAATTAAATATTAAAATTTTAAAATTTGCATTTATTTTAAATAAATTGATATGCTCAAATAATTGACAAATGTTTCATATGCGAATTGCTTGTAATATTAGATAAATTTACATCCCAAGTTAACAGGCCGTTAGCTTAACCGGCCATTAAAGTTTTGAGCAACTGGACACAGATCAATAATAAATGTTACTGTATGTGTTGATCTGGTTTGTAAAGCGGCATACTAGTACTTAATGTAAGTTAATGGATTTATAATATTAAGGAACAATTGGAACTAAAAGGTAAGAAATCTTTATTTCTCATCATACCTCGATGGTCACAGGTGGCTTGCACATTAACACTGTGATAGTGCTTAAGATTTACGTATTGATCTTCGTGGTCATGCGGTGCAATAATTCGAGCATGCGTCCCATCAATCGCAGCAATGATTTAAGGAAATCCCGCGACTTTATAGAAATTTTGTTTGATAACTGATTTCTGTCTGTCCGTCGTCGGAAATTTAATGACTCTGTCTTTCAGGTCGAATAGTTCATCAGTTACTCTAGTAACAACCCTTGATACAGTGGCTGTGTCAACCCCAAATGTATCCCCTATTAACTGTAGAAAGTTTCCAGAAGCAAAAAATCGCAATGCAATGTCAATGTCCGCCATATTGTCAGTGTGTTCTATTTTGGATAAAGATAACCGAAGTCAAAGAGCTTGGTTAAATCATACCCAAAAGTTAACCGAAACGTGCACCTGCTCGGATATCTATTTTTTTTTTATACAATCGCTAACCAAAATAGATAACCAAACCAAGGAGTTAACCAAAAGTTATCCAGTGGATAAGAGATATCCAGTTTTATACAATTGGCTACTGATGATGATCGATTTAAATCTTCTTACTAGTATTTATGGTTTTAATTAGTCATTTTCTTTTTCTGTTTTCATTATTGACGGCAAATGATGAATAATGGAGACTTCACACCGTGTAAACCATACGAATAAAACATATGATTTATTTTTGCGATATGAATAATGTATTAACTTTCAATTGTTTTAGAATTAAGAATTGAAAATATAACCTTATTATAACTCATTAACTCGTGTATTATTATTTGCTTGTGATCAATACAATTAATGAAAATTTAAAGCGTCATTCAATAATTAGGGTGATAATTGATTGTTAATTGCCTGTTAACATGCATACTTTTTTACTTCGACTTCGTGTTAATTTTTTTTATATAACAAAACTTTGTGCATGTTCCCACATAGTAATTGCATATACAAGTACATTGCCGATATGTATGCCCTTAATAATATTAATAACTAAAGATATTATCAAGCTCTAATATTTTATTTAATATTTTCCGTTTTAATATTAAAATCAACCATTTTTAGTTTACTGACATTATTTTACACTTGCAGATCCATTGTGGTACATATTACACATGCACATCTTTTTTCCGTACATTGAACATTTTTACTAATATTTTATTAATGATATCATTCTCGAATAGTAAATAATGCAAGCTATGTATATTATATACATGTATATATTCATAATGTTTAACTTTTATGCAATGCAATGCTGCATGTGTGTTGTTGTATTTTGCATTTGTGTTAAATAAAGTTACAATTATTTAATTATGAACATAATTCTCATTGTTCATCTTTTCCATGATGTAAATATATTATTTTCATTTTGATATGTATGTCCGCGGTTTTTATAATTTCCTGAAATAAACTTGTAAAATGCCTTTAAATTAATTTCTTCAATTGTTAACCACAAAGACAATACCGGTAATATTAATGATTAAACAGTCATTGTGTCAATATTCGCACCTCTATTGTTAACATCCACACTGCTGTTGACACCTATCGTAAAGTGTGAACGTGTGTATATTTCCTGTATATATATCCCATATGTGGTACGCAGTCTCCAATAATGGTACGATATTGTTGTGGCACGAGGTTGCATTGGTACGAAGTCTCCAACAACCCAAACGATATATGAAAAGTCCAATTATGTAGAAAAGTGCACTGAGTTGCATTAAATAAGTAAAAGTTACAAATACGTAATCCTTCCAGATCTGGAAGGATTTTACTTGTGATGGCAGTGGTTACCGTTAACCGTTAGGGGAGGTAACTACTGTGAGGAGTTTGACAGGCCACAGGTAGCACTTTACAGTTTCAGCCAAAAATTCGAATTTGCAGGGGACAAGATTCTAATAAATAATCTCTGAGCAGCATTTTGAGTGTTTTAGAAGTTGTAAGTATCAGATTTATGAGCTGGAGTTTTAAATTGCATGCTTAGTGATTTCGAAAATATGCCCTATGTATAGACAGTTTATGTGTTGAGCCACTTCGCACATAAAATTCGTACATGAGGATTCCTAGCTCTGAACACCATTTTGGAAGGATACCATAAAGGGCGTACGTACATTGGAATTTATTGGAAAATCTGAATGGTCGACCCCCAGTTGCTCAGTTGAAAGCAAGTATCTGTTCAGTTACGCAGACAGGCATGTAGTGTTTGAGATGCTCGCATTTGCAGGAAAGTTGCAAATTGATGTTAAAAATCACTGAAATGGTCGCGAATATTGGTGACTTTTGAACCCCAAAATTGGCTAATCATGCATGCTAAAATTATCGTGGAACTGCGTGCATTATTATTTTCTCTACATTTGTGTGTAGCAACAGCGACAACAATATCGAAATGATGTTTGGTTTGTTATCAGGTGTTGACATTATCAGTGAGTGCAAGACGGCTCAATCCAGACCCCACCAGGCCAAGTCCGAAGCCCAAGAAACTGTAAAGTGCCCCCACATTCCCGAAGTATCCAAACAACACTTCCAAACTCCTCGCGGCAGTTACCTCACTTATCAGTTAACGGTAACCAATCAAATCCCTGCGCGGAGGTTGCAACACTTCTATATCAGACATTGTAATTTGTATTTAACCAAAAATATAATTGAACAAAAAATGATTGTGCAGTCGGAGAAAAGATGATACGTTGATCATTCCATACAAGTCGGTTTTATACAAGTAATGGCTAAGAATCGTTATACATATTGGGTGAGTCGTTATTAAACATTGGGCGAGTCGTTATGGGGCGAGTCGTTAGATTACCGTAATGGCAAATCCATTTATAAAGAAAATCTTATGACAGCTTCTTATCCGCATGAAACATGACCATAACATTGTATTTTCAGGCTATAGTTAGTCACGACGTAGTGAAAGAGGCGATAAGGACATATTTAGACTAAAAGGGTTGGCCACTCGAAACCAGCCGGATGGTGCCCTTCACTGCCCGGAGATGATGTTAACCTTTGTAAACAAGCACAAAATAAAAGTGTTGCTTACATGTATACAAATGCACACAAAATTAAAGACAATGACATGTTATCATGTGAACTAAGGAAGATTATCATCTCAAGAGACTTATATATTAAGCAACGAGAAGAAAACAAGAAACTCAAGAAAGAGTTGTTAGAAAAATAATAAGATGGGCACGAATCTGCCATTAGGAGGGAAAAATAGTACCGAAGGTAGCTTGGCCAAAGGCGGGTCAGCGCTCGAATACGCCCTCCAACTAAACATGTTAGCGAATTTTACTATGTAAATAAAGGTTTTACCAGTGGGTTAAATGTTTTATACTCAAATGTGGACTCTAAATTGAATAAGAGAGCAGAATTCCTTAACACTATCAGTGAAACTGAGTATGATATAATTATTCTCACAGCGATTTTGACCCCAAAAATGTAAAACCTGGACTCTCTGTGAATTTAATATTGACAATTTTGACCTGTTTTTTATTAAGTGACACTTCAGGCAGAGGTGTGGCTATATGCATAAAGGAGCGCTTGAAGGCAAACATAGGTGATATTATGACAGATGCTGATGTCAAGGAATCCGTGTGGTGCAGGCCGTAAGGGTAAAACTTCGAAATTCTTACACTTTATTGATTGGTGCTATTTATCGAAGTCCGTCATCAAGTGATGTTAACTATTACCAATGCAATTACTTATACAAAGGTCTCACACGTTTTATTTGCAGGTGATCTTAACTACAGAGATATACGTTGGAACTTAAAAGAGTGCTCTCCGAATGCTCATATTTTAACTTCATTTATTGAATTCACAAACGGTATATCAGCATGTACGTGAGCCACCCAGATATCGGGAAGGGAACATTCCCAGCTTAATTGATTTAATATTCACCAATAAAGAGCAAATAATTGACTTTATAAAGTATTTACATCCCTTGGGTAAAGGTGATTATATCATGTTGTCGTTTACTTTTAACTGTTATACCACACACATTATGAAATTCTAACGGACATATTATTAAAGTGCAAATGAGACGATCACGCAAATGACGACGTAGATAAAATGTGGGTTTTTTACAGACAGTATACAAGCTGCTGTGAGTGAAAGTATACCAGTGTCAAAACCAAGCAAAAAAGTAAAGCGGAAGGATTGGTTGACTAAAGAGGCTCTAAAACCTATCGAAGAGAATAACAGAGTATGGAAAAGATATAACTTCACAGCATATGTTGAAAAAAGAAACATTTACTAGCAAGTGTAGATCAGCTAAAAGGAACATTGAAAAGAAATTTTGTGAGAATGTCAAAGAAGACCCCAAATCACTATGGAAATATATTAGGTCTCGGAGCAAAACTTAGTCCTCCATTGGTGATATTGAATGTGGAGATGGATAATTAACCAGTGATAACAAGGTGAAAGCTGAACAATTTTACTGAAGTTTTTCAGCAGTGTGTTTCTACAGGAAAACATCCAAGAATAAAACAAAAGAGCCGATATGGCTCGCTCACCTGAGTTCAATAAGTCATAAAGGCATGTAAAAATTAATGGTTGACCACTGACAGACGTATTTTTTACGAATCAAAATGATTTGAGGTTTACACAAGGAACAGTTTTGGAAGGACAATGTAGATTTCAATATGAGGTTACTGGTCCTTTATTGCCCAAGGTCGGTGAAATAAGATCATCATGAGATAGAGTGAACAAGTTTAAACCCACATAAACCACAATTTATCTTTAATTAATATTCCTTATTCCCAATCACAGCTTTCAGCAAGATGACATCGAATACAAATGAAATATATGTCTTTGTTTTTCATCGATAAAACTGTATGTGTGGTCGGTCTTCTTGACAAGCAGATTACTAGTATCTGGCGTTCACATTGAGCGTTTTATCCAAGTATGGTATTATCTTGTTAAGAGCTTCTTATCGCTAAAGCTCGCCCTATTTGCATTTTCCAAACCTAACATGATTAAACTTTTTCCTTCCAACAACCAGGTGTTTTCTTTTTGATATTTATATTATTGAATAAATATGTACATTCGTATGATATCTGCATTTTCCAACACCACTATTCATATTATTAAACAATCCACCTGCCCGTTGCGTAACTATGGAAGTGTATTACAATCAGTCAGAACTGAAAGGGCTAACTACAGGCGAGCTGGCGATTGAGCTGGCTGTGTTGTGTCAGATATTATTCCTGGATTTTATCAATGGCTTGTCTGAAGTTGTTTAATCAGCATTGGAGTACTTAGCAGACGACACGAACATGTACACACCAATTGTTAACATTGAAACAGAATACAAACAGATCTTGATAGTCTCTCTTACAGGTCTGACTAGTGTTTTCTGATGTTTAATGCCAGAAAATGTAACTCAATGCATATTTGTCGACAAAATCCCAGACACATTTATCATATAAAGGATTTAGACATCGCTCAAATTAAAGAAGAAAAATATATCGGTGTGACATTTGATGACCATATGAAATTAAATGTGCATATATCTAACAGGGTGAAGAAAGCACATCAGAGACTTGGCATGGTACGGAGAAGTTTTGAATATTTGGACAAAGAGATGTTCTTGATTCTGTGCACAGGTCCCTTTAACAATGATCGACAGATACGAGGAGTACCTGTCAAAGTTTAATGTCCAACAACTCTTTACTATGAATTGCGTATAAAAAAAACCTTCCGCCTACAGTGTTACGCGCGTCAGCGAGGTGTGTGCATGCCTGCTTGACGGAATGGTATGATTTTTGTTTTACCTTCTAGACACGATACCAACTTCTACCTGGTATTAAAAGTGTCTACAACATATTTCTTCAAATATGTGTAAACTAACACTATATAATTGTATTGTTTCAATTAACTGGAGAGACTGTTTGATATCGAAACTAAAAGTAAATTATTTTTTCTAAAACGAAGATTTCTGGAGAAAATTTAAAGTGTTTAGCATAGTAATAATTCTTTTGCAACTTTAAATACATTACAAATGCGTACACATGTACGTGGTAGCAATAACATCTACCACGCCCCCAGATTAAGAATCACACAAATTAAAAAGCCATTAGTTATTTTATATTAAATCATGAATTATTCGTTTCTGTGTGTTTCGTTTGTTTCAATTCAACTGAAAATTAATAGTACAGCATAATATAACAAATATTGCTATGAATGTTGTTGTTGCATGCATCTCCGTGCCATTTGAAAACGTATTCGTACAAAAGTAGCGGATCTCAGTTTATATATCTTTCAGATGGTTCTGGGTTCGTATTCCAGAAACATCTTAGTTTATCTTAAAATATGTTCACTTAAGTTCTAATGTGTGTAATTTAATGTTTTTTTTAAATACATATCATTGTGTGAATCCCTTTGCAGTTACGTGAATAATAGTTAATAAAAAGTTGATAATAAATACATGTAGTTAACATAATGCCATTTAATTATGAAATAAAAGTTTAATGAAAACTTTTGATTTTAAGATTAAGGATAAGATTTTAGTTAAGATGTTTCTTGAATATGGTCCCTGCTCTAAAAATCACATACACGAAATGAAAGATTTGTAAACTATATAGTTTTTCTGTGTTTATTAATTTTATAATCTAGTCAGTTTCAAATTTTCTTTTGAAATTCTAATTTTGAGGATAAAGGTACATGTTCACAAATTGACATTTTGCAGTTGTTTTGTCATAGATTCTGAAAAGAGATTATACATTTTATACAAAAAATCGAGAATACACAAATGACTACGATATATATATTTGAAAAATAGTGTCATTTATGGATAATCATCAATTGAAATGGATACAATTATAAGGCGTTATTAACGTTTTTTATCGGTAATTTGGCAAACATGTGTGTCAATTATAAAGCGTCGAAAATGCACAACCAAAATGTAAAAATCTAAATGGCCGAGTGCTTAGCTCGTGAGAACTTGATCCCAAAGATCCTGGGTTCTTTTTTTCCGTATATGATATGTACATTAAATTATTCCAGATGCTGTAGTTTTTTGCAATTAATGAAAGTTTTCAAAAATAAGAAAAATCAGTGAACAAGTTCCTCAAGTTGTTTGTAGATAGAAAAGTAGAAACTTTTTTTCATGTGTATAATTAATTTGCATGTTGTTTTGTTATTTTCTTAATCGCAGTTAACATATTGTTTGAATAATATAATAGTATGTGAGAAAGATGTTTAAAAAAGGAAAACAAAACATTTTAAATGAGAATTAAATAACATCGAAACTACTACTACTACTACTACTACTAATACTACTGCTTCTGTTGTTGCTGCTGCTGCTGCTCCTGCTACTACTGCTACTACTACTGCTACTACTACTACTACTACTACTACTACTACTACTACTACTCCTACTACTACTACTACTACTATTACTACTACTACTACTACTACTACTACTACTACTACTATTACTACTACTACTACTACTCTTACTACAACTACTAGTACTAATGCTACTACTACTACTACTACTACTACTACTACTACTACTACTACTACTACTACTAATACTACTACTACTACTACTACTACTACTACTACTACTACTACTACTACTACTACTACTAAATAATAATAGATGTAATAATAATAATAATAATAGTAATAATAATAATAATAATAATAAAACATATATATATATTGTATCTGACACGCTTGAAAATTTAAACCGCCATTATCATAAGGGTAATAGGCTCTTCATATCTAAACCAAAACTCTGAATATCAAACAATACCAAAATTGAGATTCATATATTCAATCCTGTGGTGCTAACGCCTCGTTCAACATGAGTTTAACCCAGTCAACATAAGACCATGTCCAATGGCCATCTAATCAAAATTGTATAATGTTATCTAAATAACAATAGTAAGGGACATACAATGACAAACACTGTATTACCTATATATAAAAAACACGCCTACTAATAGTTAAATTAATAACCAAATGATTGTTTGAATAAAGGAATAATATTTGAATACTTTTTATTATTCCAATATTCGTTGCCACCCGTAAGACGAGCATGCATAGCCAATATGTAAGCATCCTTTTAAATGCCGCCTAGTAACATACGTTGTTTTTCATATTAAATTGTGTTTCATACGTAATTGTTAAAAAAGACATATATATTCGTGTTTTGTTGTAATGTAATTGCTGTATTCATATTTATGACATTTGGAATACAACTGGTAAACAAGGCGCACAGAACATGTAGAGGATGTCTGTTATATGCATTTAATAATTCTAAAATTAAAGTATAACGGTTTGTTTATGATCAAAATTTAACACTCCTTTCCTTAAATAACGATTCAGAGAACATCTATGTGTCGGGTCATAAATTGAAGAAGCCAAATAGCAAATAACGTCTTACATTTCGACAAGTTAGTACTAAATAGTGTTACTTAAAAGCTTATGAACATTATGTTAGCACTTTGACTAACACGTGTCGATAATTGATATTGCTTGATATAACAAACACATTTCGTCATACATGTATGTTTTCTAAGATACGTTATCTGTACAGGATTTGTTGTACCTTATACGTAGATTATCTCACAACATGTTTCAAGTGGTTAGCACAGATAGTGAGATACACTTTTAAAATATAGTTCAGCATCTGTTTGGGTGTATTGCCATCTTTATTTCATTTTTTCTTAATTTAACCCGATTTAGAATTTTTTTTTTCAGCTCTTAAAACAATTCTTTAGAAAGTTTATTAAAGAAAAGTAAAATTGTTTTTGACCCATTGAACACTACTGGATATCCAAACTACTAGTAACATCATTGATATTTGATACTGAAAAGAAACAGCAGGCTGGAAAAAAAGTGGAACAAATTAACTTAAATGAAATCATTGTATATTGTCAAAATCTGTGACAAAAGGTGAGATTTTCAATATACTGATATACACATAATTGTGTGCATTTGTACAATAAATCTAGATCGCATAGGAAGACAGATACTAAGTAGTCATCGTGGTTTGCTTGATTGTTTTTGTTTTGTTGTTATTAGCTCTACTGCCGAAGGCCAACGAGCTTATGCGATAGCGTTTCGACCGTGCGTTGCCACTTATACAATATACTCAACTAAATTATTGGACTGAATTCAACCGAATTACACAGAAATGTCACAGTAGCTAAAATGAAGTTTTGTTAACAAAGTTTTAAAAGTAATCTTGTCTGAAACTGCAAGTCCTAGCCCTTGATGGTGTTTTCTCAAATTTTGTATACCCTCAGTACCAGTAGGTGGGGTATATATATAGGAATCACTTTGTGTTCGGTCTATCTGTTGGTCTGTCTGTCTGTCTGTCTCGAAATTTGTACGAGCTCTAACTTCCCCATGCATTTAAGGATTTGAAATAACTTGGCAAAAATGTTAAGCTACATGAGGCGGTGTATTGCGCGCAAGAATCGGTTGCTTATATTTAAGGTCAAGGTCATACTCTGAGGTCAAAGGTCAGAATAATGGTCAATATATCGTTTGTCCGGGTTCTACCGTCCCAATTCATGGCGTGATTCTGAAACAAAATTGGTAGACATGATATTCTAGGTAAGACGATGTGTCGCACATAATAACTGTACGGCTACCTTTAAGGTAAAGGTCATAATTTGTGGTCAAATGTCAAAACAAAGTGCCCTTTTTGTCCAAATAACGCTTGTCCAAGCTTTTCCCATGCATTGACGGATTTCAAAATAACTTGGCACATATGTTAATCTAGATATTGCGGTGTGTCGCGCGCAAGATTCGTGTGGCTAAATTTAAGGTCAATGTCATAAAAGAGCAATTTATTGTACAAATATTGATTGTCGGGGCTCTAACGTCCCAATGCATGGAAGGATTTTGAAATAACTTGGCACAAATGTTAACCTAAATAAGACGATGTGACGTGCTTAAGAACTGGATGACAACCATACAGATCAAGGTCATACTTTGAGGTCAAATGTCAAAACAAAATGCTTTATTATCAAGATAATGCTTGTCCGAGCTCCAACTTCCCCATGCATGAATGGGCTTTGTTACTTGTCACAAATGTTAACATAGATAGTGTGTCGCGCACATGAACCAGATGACCACCTTAAAGGTCAAGGTCATACATTGAGGTCAAATGTCAAAATAAAGCACCTTCTTGTTGTATTTCTCTTCAGCTCTATAAACTTGAACGCCTCCAAGGATTTAAGTATTACTTCAGAGTAATATTCCCCATGACCATACGATGTTCTGCGTGTATGAACCAGGCTTGTTGGTCAACAGTGAAGGTCACAATTCAAGGTCGATGGTTATATATTTGCATTTCGTTCCTCGTCAGAACTTCTAAATGTCTGGAAAGATTTTTATTCAACTGGACTAGACGATGTCATGCGCACGTTGTTCCCTGCCTTATCATTCAAAGGTCAAGGTCACAATTCAAGGTCAAAGGTCAAATATGTGTGAATAGTTTCCGCTTGTTCTCTTCTTTATGCCCAAGTTTCCTCTTATGCAGGTCATTTTGTCAGTCAATATATTGTTCTGTGTCAGACCAATACAACCGCAAAGCTTTTCATCTTTGTCAGAGCGGTATTTGGGGGTATTAATCACCTTTAGTTATAGCTCTACTTAAAAAAGCGCCCATGGGTAAAAAATGGACACGCCTCATGGCTGAAATGTTGTATGGACTTTATTACGAAGAATATTAAAACATTTATTGTCTGAACCTTTTTCACCTGGGCCTTTGCTATTTGCTATGTAAGATCGCCTTATGGTCTTTTCAAAAACACAATTGTTAAAATGGTTTTCCTGGGCTAAAAATGGCCCAGCCCTGGGACTCATTTTTTTAGATTTATTTCCAGAAATGAAAACCATTTACATATTTTTGTTTTAAACTACTGTTAATCCTTGATATTTGGTATCAAGCATAGCCTTATGGTCATTTGACATACTTACTAAACACATGAAACGCCCATTGCTCAATATTTGTATTTGGAATTACATTAGACAAACTAACTTACGAGAGTAGCAAATCTGTATCTATATACCTTTCATTATTTTGCCGTTCTCTACAAATACCGTACTCGATATCGCTTATTTTAATGTCTTGCTCTATATGAAGTTTAAATTCTACGTTCAGCAACGGAAGTGGGAATCCAAGTTGTTTCTAAAATTAGACATTCAACAATATATATCATAAAAAAGAGAAGAATTTATTACTTGTTTCGGTTTGTGTAGTTAAATATTTTGCTATGTGTTATGTCCTGTCGTGCGTACATGAACAAGTTTAATATATTCACTTGAAAACATGTTTTGCAACACGACAATACTTATAAAAATATTTAACCTTGTAACATATTTAATCTTAACCGATCGCAGATTTTTTACATGAATTCGTGCATTTATATTTTTGCTGCAAATATTTATTGCTTGATTTAGGCTGCCAAACCTGGACCTTTAGTGGTGGCCGCCATAGACTTTGGTACTGCCTATTCTGGTTGGGCGTTTTCATTTAAACATGACTTTGAAAGGGAACCTACAAAAGTCTCATCCAAAATATGGATTGGCGGTCAATTAACATCATTAAAAGGTGCACAAACTTACTGACAATTTTTATAACAAAATAACAATTAGTTCATTTCAATTTACGTTGTTCTAATATTTACGCAAAACATGTGTTTTCCGACCAGATTGTTCGTATTATTATTATTATTATTATGTTATTATATTATTATTATATTTATTATTATTATATTATTATTATAATCTGATTGTCTGATTTCGTTATTTAATCTTATCGATCAGACTGGAAGAACATTTGATACTTATTAAAATATTTCTTTAAAAAAGAGATTGACGTTTCAAAGTTTTGTAGATTTTGATTGCAATAATTAGTTATTCATTAACATTATCTTACTTCTGTACCAGCAGCAATTTCTGTGATTCATGCACCCTGTTTTATTAGTCGAGTAAAACAACGGTTATGTGCGCATTGTATGGACTTGGATGAAATGAAAATCAAAACAGGAACACTCGCTGAAAAATTGTATTGTATTGTTTACAACACTGTTTGCTGATTGATGGTTCACGATTAATAGCTTTATTTTGCATTAATACATCGATAACCAAATTACAACCAAAATAATTAGTTTTCTACCGACTTATACTAACGAGTTGTCTTTTGGCGTACAGCTCCCACGAGTGTTCTAATCAAGCCGGACGGAAAGACACTTGAAGCATTTGGCTATGATGCGGAAACTCGCTACAGCGAATTGAGCGAGAATGATGAGCATAAGAAATGGTACTACTTTCGAAGGTTCAAAATGTCACTGTGGAGAAAGGTAAACGATAATAATATTATTGAGCTTTCTCGTATTTCCTAATATACGAATAAAACGTATACTGGACACATAAAAAATAAACAACTAATTATTGTATGCTGACATTGTCAAGTGACCTGATTTGGCGCTGTACTATTTTGACGCCATCGGTGATTTTGAAATATTTACGCATTCGAAACTTTCAATGATATCATACTGCTATAAATTTTTGTAAACAAACTCCTCTTACGTTACTAACAATACATTCATCAGATGCATGAGGCAAAAATGTAAGAACACATGGGCATAATTGAGACTGACAATGTTAAAATACAGACAATTAAAAAACACTTCAGAAAATGTGTCTGAAATTCGAAGTTGTCACCAAACCATGTGGTATAAGCACATCCGGTTAGAGATTTGAAACAAACCCGAGTTCTAAGGCGCAACCCAGTTCAAAACATAACAAAAAAACTAACGTTCGCAGTATAAACCTAAAAGAGGAGCACACGTTTGGCCGTTTCCGTGGACAGCTCGACGTATGGGTTGGGCGGTGTATTACATGAAAATAATACGGTACCTGGAAGCCTGTTGTGCCTGTTAATGAAACAAGGCAAATGATAGCACAAATAGAAAGAATATAACTAGCATTTACATGGGTTTGCTAACGATTCCAAAATTGCTTGATTGGGTCAAGGTTTGTTTTTGATTACGTAGGTTGCAGACATTTTGCATGAGACCAATGTCGTACGATTTGAGCATTTGTAATGCAACAGCTAGCACAATAATTTGATATGCGTCCTGAAGCTAAACCGAAACGAATCTTGCAAAGTGTTTATTAAGTATTAAACAAGGTACGGAAATGTTCATTCGAGCGCTGAATACCAAAGGTCGTTCAATGTGGAAATAGAAGTCAGTTTGTAACGCTACAATCTCAAATTTTTTATAAATAGTCCAGTGCCCCAAACTGTTAGGCCACCTAATATATTCGCTAACCAGATCAGTATGTATCGGAACGGAGTGGATATGTTCTTTATTGCTTAGTATAATGTAATTTGATCTCTTTAGTATCGTGCATAAGTTACATGCGTGTTGTAGCGCTAATTGTGGTCACTGAGCGCCTTTCCATTAGTATTATGTTTTGTTATTTCCAAAATTATTTCAGAAAAGCATAGTTTTGTAATGTTGAAATCCATTCATGCACATTTTTTGTTACGTTCAAATCATTTTCAGCCCATTCACAAGGACACAATGATTGAGGACGAATGCGGTCGTGAGCTTAGTGCCTTGTCTCTGTTTTCTCTGTCAATCAGGCAAGCCAACGCATTTCTACTTGTGTTTATTAAAACCAATATGTAGTCTCCTACTGAAATGCAGTTTCGCGTTTCGTTAAATATAGCGAACAAGTAAAGTGTTTCTTCCCGCATAGTTTAATTGGTTACTACACCAAATATGATATGTGGTGCTTTAATAATTCTAAACAATTAATGTTACTATACAGATTCATGAAAGAAGATATGTTGAAAACATTTGGAAATCAAGCGATCGGTTTGGGATCAGACGACATTCTCTGGGTTCTTACCGTGCCAGCAATTTGGAATGATTCGGCAAAACAGTTTATGAGATTGGCCGCGGAGCAGGTATTATTATTAACATTAGTTCTGGTTTTGCAGCGAAAAAATATCGATCTGCATATATTGTTTAATTTGTTATTGACAGATGTCGTAAGCTTTTATTTTCGGTGGTTTGTTCTTACATATTTGTACTTCCGGTATGTCCTAACTATACACCGTTCCATTTAATGAGTAAAAAAGAAACATGTAATGTCGCACAAATGACAAATTAAAACAAATAGAATTGTTATGGATCGGAATTAAGCTTTAAAAACTGATATAACATTACCGGTAATTCATTTAGTGTATTCATTGATTTTAATTCTAATTATTATTATGTAAATGTAAAAGTTGTAGCATACTTTTAACGAAATATGTAAGTTATTTAACGATCCCGCACTTTCGAGATTAAATAATTAACATATTGATGTCAAAGGGTGCTACAAGTGTTTTATACCAGATTAACCTATCACATTGCAACTTTCCACGATGCCCATCCCATAGGCGTTTCCTCAACGTAACGTGATGTCTGACATGCTTACCGTGTGTGTCAAGCATGTGTGTCGTTTCCAAATTTAGCGAATGTGGATGCTTAAGGTGCAATAAGTAGCGTCTTATTTCACCAAATTTCAATATACTGCACGCTACTTAATGCACGATAAGCTTTGCATATTAGGCTCCGCCCACTAGTTTCTGTTCACATATCACAGCTATTGAAAACCGCAGAATAAAGAAAACTTTCTGAACTACGGTATAATTAACTAATTATATAGTCGTACGTAATAGTAATGTGGTTATTTTGAATAACAAATGACATATTAAACAGACACACACACACAAACATTGCTGCATTTATACATTGTTCGTATTTTCTTAGTGGTTGAATATTTCATTATAATTCCGTTAAAACGTGTGATGTATAACTATCAAATAAGTAATTTTCTTTAAAATATAATATTAAACCAGGCGTAATTATGAAAACATAACATAATGGAATATAATATCGTTTTTATTTTCAGGCCGGAATATCGACAAACAATCTTAAGCTTGCACTCGAGCCAGAGGCAGCTTCCCTTTACTGCAGACACCTCCCTGTACAGAAAGATGGGGAATCAAGTCTTTCCACGTTTCAAGCGGGAAAGAAATATTTAGTTTTAGATACAGGAGGTATTATCTGCACTTGTAAAGAATGAAACTTCGGTGTTAAAGGGACTTTGTCAATGAAAGGGCCCTATGGGCAACTGCAGTACAAACTCTGAAATTTAAATATTTATATTGGAATATAATACATGTTTAAATAGTGGACATAATTATCATAGGAAAAGAAAGTATGCATTCTGAGTATTGCTTTATATATACCTTAGGTTGTGTTTGTTTGAACCTTTTCTTGTTTACACTTTGAAGTAAGAGTTGCCTTTTCCCAAGTCAGAATAGCCCAGTTGGTTAACGCGCTGTCAACTGTCATATGATTTTAAGACTCCCTCGCCGTGAGTTCAATTCCCACTCCGGGTTTTCTGTTTTCAAGTATTTTTCTCTATTGGTTTTTATCAAACTTCACATATGTAGTAAATTGTTCATACATTATTTAGTGTAAACTTCTTAGTATTGCTTATTTCTAGAACATAATAACATGATTCAAATTGCTAAAGGAGATCAGCTTGACGTCGACATAGTCCATTTAACGGCCCATTTTATAGAAGCAAAATTTTTTTCATTTTACAACATTACGAACATATCATACGATATAACATGTTCAGAAATGTATTTGTTGGCACTAGCCAATGACATATTTCTTCTTTTACAAAGAATATTTTTTGTAACAGTGACTAATTGCAATTACATTTTCTATGTGGAAACGTTCTACAGAATCAAAAAACACGTATATACATCTCAGGTGGAACGATTGACATCACGGTGCACGAGGTGTGCGCGGACGGAAACATTAAAGAAATCCATGAAGCGAGTGGGGGAGACTGGGGAGGAACGATGGTTGATGAAGCTTTTATGGACTTTATTTGCAAGATAACAGGTGCATAATGAAATCCATCATTTTTCTTCAGTTTTCCAGATATTCTATTGAAATGATGATTTAAGAATCTGATGAGATGATAATTTGATAATTGTGTTATTTTAGTATGTTAGTGGTGAAATATAACATAAGCATCTTGTTTTGTGTTCGTTTTCAGATACAGGCACAATACAGCGATTTAAAGATAAAAACATGGAAGATTACATTGAACTGCTTCGCGACTTTGAAATCAAAAAGAGACAGTTAGATACAGTAAAGACTGGCAAAGTTACAATCAAAATACCAGGTCCACTGACTCAACTTGTTCAAGATGTGACAGGAATGTCATTCAAAGAGAAATTACAAACATCTGGTTACGGAAACCAGGTATTTTTTATTTATACTTTTGTAAATCATGCGTGTTTAACAACTACAATTATTCAACATTAAAGGGCTTTTGCAGCAATGCACTTGATGCTAATAGTAAAGCAGTGAACGTTGTATATAGATAACTATTGATATTTTAAACATTTATTCACAAGACAAACTAATTAAACGTGCACATTCATAATACAGCGTATTCTGTTGACAAAGGTACTACAACTTAATCATTGCAATTTGACTAATTTATGACTGATAATCAATGTACACTACAACTGAACTTTCGTGATTTAAGGTAGAACTGGCCGGAGATAAACTTCGCTTGGATGCAGATGTCATGCGTTACTTCTTCAGCTCATCTATGTCGAAAATTATTGAGCATGTTTCCGATTTGCTTCGAAAGTCTGAGTGCGCAGGCGTTGAAGCCATTGTGATGGTGGGTGGGTACTCGGAGTCTCCGCTTTTCCAAGAAACCATCAAAAAGCGGTTTGTGCCGTTAACAATCCTTGTTCCACCGGATGCGGGGCTTGCGGTTCTCAAGGGGGCACTCATATATGGGCATTGTCCAACTTCAATTAGTGAACGCATTTCAAAGTATACGTACGGTATTCTAGCAGTAGAAGACTTCAACGAAGTAAAGCATCCTTGGTCCCAGCGTATTGTCTATGACAATGGTGCAGTTATGTGTAATAATGTGTTTTCCATCATTGTGTCAGCATGAGATAAGCTTGTCCTCGGTGAAGCGCAACGTGAGGAAAAGTTCAGTCCTGTGTATGATAATCAGAAATCGATGACGCTCCCAGTTTTTGTTTCAAATGAAAAAGATCCCAAATATACGACAGATGTTGGGTGCAAAAAGGTTGGCAATCTTGAAATTCCACTGGCCGGACGTGGCATTAAGAGATCGGTTTTGGTTCGTATGATTTTCGGTGGTACGGAAATTATTGTTGAGTGTGTGGAAGAAGCTACCGGTAGAATCAGACGTTTAAAGATAGACTTTTTGATGTAGTTCGTAAGATTATATAAACGACATTTCCCTTCATATAAGGGAGTCTCTTCTTTCCAAATATGATACTTTGATCCGAACATTTAGACACATTAATTTAGGACACATTAATTTAGCGTAGCATTAGATTGCGTTTGTATAGTGTTAATAATGTGTTGTTTTGCTAAATTCTTTTAATCTGTTAATTTCTTTAAACTAGCAATTGAATCTATGAAAATGTCATATTGTTTGCAAATTAAATTGTATTTTATATAGTTTTATTGAATTTAACATGTCTTGAACATCAAATGACATAAATCTGATCGCGATGAATTTGCCAAACAATAAATGTAAATGTATCCTGTAACAACGTACAGCTTATCAGTAACTTATAATACTAAAACTTCAAAAATTTCATGTACATATACATAACTGCGATATACCATCGATACAGACCCTTAAATGAATGTAGAGGTATGCACGAACATGTCTACCGAATTCTCCGACATAGCAATATTCAAAGAGACCTTTTTATTGAACCTTTGGTCGGACATTTTGTTTTACGACGAATATACCGATTACCGGTGCAACTGTAATTATCTCCCTTCTCTTCATGATCAGCTGCTTTACTAAACCTATATGTGTACATGATAACGCAATAACTACTTTGTAATTTGATAGGCTGAAGAAAAAATGTAGCAATATTGATTTTTAAATGACTATGTACAATTTAACATAACGGGTATTCATTCATTGAATAATTCTAATTATTATTATTTAACTAATTATATTATCCTGCGTAATAATAATGAGGCAGTTTGGAATATCACATGACATATACAATAATTTTGTTTATTACCAATGGATCAAGGATGTTATTATATTCAAAATGCAATACACTATTGTGTTATATACATGTATAACGGTAATCGAAAATGTCAGGTAATATGCTGTGAGCTACAAAGTATTTGCTTTTTAAATCGGAGTTTGTTACATTCAATGTGTATGTATGTATTTTTGTTAAATTGTTCAATTATTTAACATTTATATTGTAGCATAAATTTGCATAGTAATAAAACTGTCCAGCAAAACCAGTGTTTTACGAGTATTTATTTGTGTATATTTACAATTTTCTGTGGTTTCATCATTTTACAGTATTCTGATTGGCTGAAATGCATCATGTGACAGGCTTTTATTTTTCGATGAAGCCGGTTGCCTCTATTAATATTTATGAGGACTACTGTTTATTGCTGTTTACATGCGGTGCTGTCACACACACAAAAAACACACAAATAGAAATACTGTAACATATTTACTGTTCACATTTATGCATGGCATTGTCAAAAATAGAATTAATAATAAATATATAAATAAACTAATAACAAAATATAAACATGTAAAATGTATGTTGTTTATTTATTTTTGCCTATTTTATGAGCATTATGCCTGAAAGAAAAGAAATAACATAGAGAGAAAATTCAACACAAACATAAAAAAATACTTTTTGGAGAAAAATAAAGGGGGTATGTACGATTTCAATATGAACATTTAATTTAATCATAACACAAATGAGAGGACGAATATAATCAAGGGAAGTTAAAATAAAAAGAAAATTAACAGATATTTGTACCATACTTCATATATTGGTTTTTTAAATGAACTTCACGATAACGACAAATTTATTCCTAGTGCTGTTTTTGTGAGAGAAACAAAAAACGTGTCTATGATGTGTCGCATGAACAATCTGCAAAGAATTTAAGTCAACACGCAACAAATATCGGGGATTTCCCAAAATTGTACATGTCTGATGCACATTAATGAGTTTTCGACTGGAACACGAAAAGTTTTTAAAAGTATTTCTAGGATTTTCAAATATATAATTAAAAAAATCAATTCTTCTGAACTTTTTTTCTAGTTTGTTTATTCGTCAGTGACTGTGTTTTATAGGTTTTATTTTCCTTTCATATTTTTTTGTAAAAATTTGATGAAATCGTACAATCCCTCTTTAATATTTAAATTTAAAATTATATTTATCAAACGAGGAAAACAAAGGAAATTTTACAAACACAAACATAAAAATACCCAATTTTACAGATTTGGGCAAAGAACGGTTTAGAAACAAGAGGTTTCAGTCCAATAAGATACATCCGGTTGAACAAACGTCTCACATTTTTTTAAAAGGAAGCCACCGGAAAAACCAAACGAGTATGGTATGCAGTCATCCCATGGAGCTTTGCAAAAGAATGCCACAAGAACACCTCGAAAAGTGTACGAACTCCATCCAATTGTCACCTCTGAGAGCTGAATGTCCCATTTATTATTGTAAAAATCCAAGTTTCAAGTACGCAAATGACTCGCCAGCTGCGAAGCTCAAAACACTCCTCGACGTAGGCTCACGTTGGTCAATTAAGTGTAGCCAAGGATGATTTGCACATAATTCACCTGTTCATTTTCTTGAACATTTATCCATTCACATTGCACGACAGGGCGAATAATAGCTTGTAAATCCAGTTTGTGGCGAATCGTAATAACACACAGTGACAAATCGTTACCACCCTCTGGCGAATTGTCATTAAACTGTGTCGTATCGTTATGTGTCGAATCGTTATTGTGGTGAATCGTTACTAAGTTTTGTCACTCAGGCCCAGGAGTTTCACCAGCAGCTGAAACAAACTTTTTTCAATGAAAGAATTGTCATTGTCATTTATTGTAGCTTTGACTCAAACAATTACAATTTTCTTCATGTTCATAGTTTGATGCAAATAAGATGCATAACAATTAACCTATCGAATTTATGTCACACAGGTAAAGAAACTGTACAGTAGATATTTTCGGCCGATGACACACACTTCCATAGATTTGATATTTTGATAAGTAGTAAAATAATAAAAGTCGTATACCTTTTTCTCGTCTTGATTTTATATCCACACTGTTATTTTTATTTTGCCACGACGTGCAAAAAAATGTGGTGTTGAAATATTTGCTCAATACACGGTTTTAAAATGCATGCGATAATGGGACTAAACATTGACTAACATCTAGGGCCTAACGGGTCGTTTTAAGAAAGAAATAAAACACATATGTAATGAAACATTGCGTTTCAAACGAAAAAAATTCTCGTTTAGCTTCAGTCGTAAATCACCTAAAACAATGAAAAAATATAACATTATAACATATCAAATAGAACATGTAAGTTCACTATTGTAAAAAGTTAAAAACGTATATAAACATGCAGTGGTGGCAAAATCAATTGTCCATATTACTCAGCTTGTCCCATTTCATATACGGAAAAAATAATTTTGTCAGAAGTAAATACCTATATTTACTGAGAAATGACAAAATACGAATCGAAAATAAATCAATTAAGACAATATGAGATTTTGCAATCCCGACATTATGAAATGTTGCCATCTTGATTTGTTTGCATAAAAACCCTTCGCACGTGTGATTTGACGTCGTATGTTTTGTTTTGTTTTATGTATTGCAAATTTGAAACTCATCTGTTTGCGATAAATTTTCTAAAGGCTCGTTGTCTGTCTTAATGTTTTGGAAAAAAAAGTCTTAAAAGTGCATCATACATGTATTTTGGCACAACTATGCCTCTTTTTCTATTAGATTGTCTCGTTAAAGTTTTATTAAAAAATGTCTTAGCCTGGAATACGGCATAAGAAATTCTCTTGACACTCGAAATGTACCATTCTCATCAATCCCAGCATCAGGTGCAACAATCCTTATAACTCTGTGTTGTATTAGGGTAGATTTATTCCTATTATTTATAAGATATTCAGATTAAAGTTTTGTCTCAAACGTCCTATTACTTTAAAACGCCATACAGTATTAATTTTTAAGTTGGACTCTAGCAACTTTCCATCACATGCAATAATCCTAATTATTCAGTTTTGCAGTCGTGACTTAATTCCTAAGCATATTATATTCCTGACCGTGGGTTATTCGACAACAAAATATAATAGATACATTATTTCTTAAAAAACATTATTTTTGAAAACATTTCTGTGTCGTGAGTGTTATGTCGTTTCTTAATAATAACGCAATTGTGTGTTTTGGGAGCTGTGAACAATAGTATGGAAACTGTCGATTGCCAATCTGTAAAAAGGTCCTTCAAATGCATATTTTCAAAGATTGTTATTCTAGTGGCTGTTTTCGTTGTTGTTTGAAGGTAAATAACAGGTCCTTTCTCGCCGAAGGAGCATTATGTGTAGACCTGTCGTCATTCTTCACGGAAGCGTTGTTGCGTAATTTGGTCCTTAACGTAACACAGACCACCGCGAACCTGAAGTGATTCGATAAAGGCGACCTGTTCACAGATTGACAATTTGACAATTTTCTAAATTGTTGTCATAGATTCTAAAAAGACAAGAAATGAATATATAAACAGGCGATATAGCACTACTGACAAAGAAATATATTGGAAATATAGTGCTGTTTATGCAAAATAAATCATCAATGGAAACGGATAACATTATCAAGCGTTTTTACCTTTTTTTCATCAATGTTTTGGAAAACACGCGTATCATTTTCATAGCGTTAAACATCTCTTAACATGAATAAGTCAGTAAAGCCGGATGATTAGCGCTTCAGCTTTTTTATCCAAGAGATCCTAGGTTCGAGTCCCGGCAAAGGCAAATCTTTTTTTTTCTTTATATAATATTTGTTTTTGGTTAGTCCAACTGCTTCAGATTTTGCAGTTAAATATTAAATGAAATTAAAAAAAAATACTAAAATATGTGAACAAAACCCTTTAATAATAAATACGTTTATTTAGCTTCAATTTTAATTTACTTGCATTATCACAATATAACGTACAATACATGCATATCATAATTAATGATAAAGCTGTAATACATACAATGTAAATATTAACGAAAGAGTCAACTTCAAAATAAATGGCTCAACAAGGATACGTAAGTGTTAATTTGAAGCTGCAAGAAGAACATTTTGCCAGAGACATCCATACCGCGCAGACTGAAGATGAATAGTACAATAACATCTTAAAGCAAGATATATCGAGCGTATTAAACATGTACATAGTTAACATATATGGGATCAATTATGAACAGAACGTCATATAGAGTTTTACTGTTTGTTTTGTATGTGGATAAGTTCTTATTCAATAACACTAATTAGCCTATGAAAACATTGCTAGATCTCTGGTTTCTCTAGTATATAACATATATACTTTGTTTAACGTGTCTTTCTAAATGGCACATACTTTGTCCATAAAAAATACGATTAAAAGCTTCAATAAACGCTGTAAATGATCAGCATTGGTGAGTTAAATTGCCACTTATCATGAGAATATTTTACTATTAATTCATCCCCATTTTTGACGAAGCCCACTGTTCTGTATGTTTTGTTTTGTCATGGACAATGTCCAATGCCATGTTTTACTCTAAAAACGTCACTTTTATTTCATTCTGAGATCATATACTTGTACATGTGTTACATTAAGAAAATTTACGAATGAAGCTGTCTGTGTACGGTTTAATAGATCGTGTTGTCTATGGAACATATATTAGATATATCTGACAATTATAATACTATTTTATACTTTAGGATGATGTAACATATTATGCTTTGTTTAGTACTCGGAGATTATGTTTTGTGCAAAACAAACAAAATAATTCCTTCAACTTCGCTCTAAACTCTACATTCATAAACCCGTAAATGAACGGGTTAATCATCGAATTGATAAAATACGACCTTATAAACACGTGATACACGATTTGTTCGGATTTACTAAGATGATTGGGAATATCCGTATTGGAGTACCTCAAAGTCACTATGATCAAATAGGGGAGGAAACTGACAACAAATGCTATGGTAACCATTCTCATCATAAGCGTATTGCTTCTAAGACTGACTTCCTTCGCCACCGAGTGTTGCAGTTCGTCGGCGATGATTCGGTTTAACCTCGCACGACTTTCAACACTCTGACTCCTGTACAGAATACCGCGGACGCTATCCGGCGTCATAGGCACCATTGGCGTCAGGCAGTAGGTACCGCTTGATCCCGACGACAGTCTCTCATTTGAAAACAAACTCCGCCTTCCCTTCGTGGATTTCTCAATATCTAATTTAAGTTTATCACTTAGCCTTTTAACTGGTGGTGTATTGGGAGCTTTTTCGATAATGTTATTTGACGCCGTTATCGCCACGATTGGATTTGTTACAGGGTCGTCTGCGTTTGTTAAATGTTTGTTTACTGTGCCATTTGTTGCCGCATATGTGGCATTGTTCTTGTTCTGATTTTCATCGTTAGTGTCTATCGTATCGTCCACTTTTGCTTCTGGGTTATAACATATTTGCATTGCCGCATTGGCGTTATCTTGATGGTGATCTTTACCATTCAAAAGCACGCTTAAAGTTGTCTCAGTGCTAATGCGTCCATGAACATGTGCCGCGCCTGGGCTGGCATCTAATCGGTATATATTCTCCATGGACACCGCCCTCGAGCTTCTGTTCCCAATGCTGTTCCTTTCCCTTCCGTCTCCTGGGCTCGAGGGAATCGTGCCCGTAATAGCGGACATCATACTTAAGCCGAAATATTTCAGACTATGTCTTTTTTCTTCGGAAACGGTTGCTCTTGTAGTTGATATGTATAACTTTCGCCCAATAAGCATATACAACATAGTCAATACGACGAACATAATAACGTGTCCCCCGAAGAGAAAGAAATAAAATCCCGCTGGCAGTTTATAATGTTCCACGTAGAAATTAGAAATGAGACACGTTTTGGTTTCAATGGTATAATTCTCGCCAGTGGCGTCGTCGAGTTCATCCATATTGTACGTGTAGGTGCCATAGAAGATCAGAGAAGGCCACGTGGTAATGATACCCAAGAGAACGGCAATAATGCATGTTTTCTTTGCGTACTTCACACCGAGTTCTCGACCAAGGAACGGCCGACATATCATTAGATATCGGTCTATTGAGATTGCTACCAACACAAACGAGGAGGAGGCTGAGGCTATAAAAGTTGTATATCGTGAAATTTTACACATCACGTCGTGATCGAAGCTAATTGGATTCCAAAGAATTGCGGCCTCTGTGGGCATATTAATTAAGCAAGACATTAGGTCCACACCTGCCAATGTCAGAATGAATATCGTTGTCTTAGTGAGTTTCCATTTAGCAGTGAAGATGTAGATCACTATGGTGTTTCCGATGAGACCGATTACCATGTAAATCAATAGAAACACGAACGGGTATATGTAAATCTCCATCATTTTGTCATGTTCGCGTTGAAACAGTGGCCCACTTGTTATAACCCGCTGTTGGACAGCTAGAAGCGTGTCGTTGTCCAATTGTTCATCGAGCTTTTCTGTTAGCGACATCGTGACACCGGACGTTACATTTTCACCTGACGTCATGTCTTTATCTGTAAATAAGGAAAGAAGGCGTTAAAACAAATCTTTGAAAGCTTACTAGGTGGCAACTGTACGTTGTATGAAATGAATGGTGGTCAATCGTGCAACAGACGCGTTTAGTTGGTTTGAGAAACGGCCTGTTCATAAATATGAATGAATAAACTCGTACAAGTATTGTTGTTTGTATGGTTTTTGTTACTAAGTACACATGTATGTGTGTGTCCTGATCGCTAATGGGGTTAACCTTATGTAAAACCATATCGAGTCAATATGTTACATATAGTAAAAATGATGCGAAGCCATATAATACTAGTAATTAAATATATAATATTATGTAAAACCGTTTCTTGTTTATATATAGTCCATACAATGCAAAATCAATAATCTAATGACATAATTGCATATTTGTATTTGAGTTATTTCACATTTACAGTGTAAGAATGAAAACGTCTACAAAAACTACGAAGTTAACGCAAGGGAATGAGCTAAAACAACAACGCGTGTAAAATCAGTATTGTAGCAACTGCCGGTATTTAAATTTTTATGTGCTGTTTTCTTTTGTGTTAGAGGTTGTTTGTACGCTTCGTTGCTCCATTCCAAATTTCATATCGTTTTCAGCTATTCTTTAACTGAATTTCAAAAGTCATTTATGCGCAAGTTATTTTTATGTCTTGTGATACAAATTCACTAAGACACTGGTATTGTATTTGTAGATGTGTTAGAATTACTTGAAGTTTTATATTTTTAAACAGTAAGGGTTAGTTTGATACCTGGGCCCATATTTATAAAGATTCTTCAGCCTTTCTTAAATTAAATTAAACATAAGTCAAAATTTGAATTTGTTTTTAAAACACCATGCTTTGGAACATTTGCATGACTTATATTAGATATTAATACGCTTTGAATTATATTGCAAATTATGTGTCAAAATCTTTTTTTTTAAATGCATTAATTTGTCAAAAAAATCCAATAATTAAATTTGAGAATTTGAAACTTGTTCTTACTTTTCGACTAAGATTCTTAAAAAATACCAGCCCTTAACAAAAATTAGACATACATAATAGTTGCATTATAAATGTAGATATGATGATACTATGTGGATACGATTTTTCAGTTTTTAGTTTTAAACGAGATACTAATACTAGTACTTAAAAATTAGGTAAGTCTCACTTTCCTTAAAACGTCTATCGTGTCATCACCTATGCTCGTAATATCAGAAATATCAGAAATATGACTCATACCTATGCAATAATCTCGATCACATCTACATCCCATATCGCATGTAAAAATACTCGTAATATCAGAAATATCAGAAATACGACTCGTAACAATGCAATAATCTCGATTACATGTACATCCCATATCGCATGTAATTTTTTTATAACTTGTGGCTCTTTTATTTAAAACAAATAAGTAACTGCCTTTTTAGGCAGCGCATTACATCCAATAAACATAAAACATACTTAAACTCATTTCCCGGTTTATCGCATAAATTCCAGAGTAACAATGCAATCATAATTCCCATAATATGAATTACAATGTTCGTTCAAACGTCTCTGTCTGAAAACGTATTATTTGCCGTAAAGACGACTATTTCTAAACATAGTTTTCCCATTATACATTGGTGAATCACTGTTTATGTGTCTTTTGACATTTTTGCCCGTTTTATAGCACTTCTGTGGGAAACTAACTTAAGTCAACCGATTATTGTGCACACCGAATCTGTATTTTGTGTTGCAATAGTATTGGAAAATATATATTGAGAAATATCGATATAAATGGCAAATAAATGGTTATTAAATTTATTTTTATATGTAATTTTTTATTTTATTAAGATTTTTTTTCAAGACTGTCAGTCATACAAATATTTATAATCATATTTTTAATATTAATTACTGACCGAAATTACACAAATGTTGCATTTTTCAAACTGGATTATGTCTAGTGTTTCTAATAAGAAAACAACAAAAAACAGATCGTGTATCGTTTATTATAATACACTCAATTCGTAGTCTTCAGACACATTTTAAAATATGTTACGGGAGTTTGCAACAACATGGCTTGAAAACGTTCGTTTATTTTTTTACATTTTAAACTGAGTTAACTGAGTTTGCAACAAAATATCTTGGAATAGTTCGTTTATTCTTTATGGCAAACTCAGAATTAATATCGTTTAATTAATGCACCTGTGTTATCATGACCTTCATCATTATCAATGTGGGCACACATGTATTTAAACCTATATTTAAATCGTTAATAACATTTCTCAATACCAAACGATTTCTATGCGAAACAAATGCAAATCACATGTTGATAATTGCCTCCAACTTGAAAGCAATAAAGGATTAAACTACTTACAAATCCGTTAATATTCGGACCTGTTAAGCGTTTGTAATTTTGAAATTAGTTTAATAAATTTTGGAATATTCGGAATATTATTTTCCATTAACCAGTTGCAGGTGTTAATTAAGATTATTTTTATTCGATAATTGCCTGTACTACCTTTAGCAAGCCATACAGTTGGTAAATGCCGGTTTTCTGATTCATAGTTTACAAAATGTGCATCCTAAATGTTCCATCGTAAGTTGTTAAGGATATGTGTGATGATGAAGCGAGTAATAAATCTACGTCAAAATATAGCAACAAAAAATATATACATCAATAAATGCAGTTTGAGGATATGCAGTCTTTTTACTTTCTGAACGGCACTGCGCATGTCTAAAGTAAACAATCAAAATGCTGATAGCGTTAAAAGACTGGTGGCAAGATAAGGAAAGAAACCACAATCGAGGGAAATTTGAAAGCAAATATTTTAGTAGAAAGGAAATATTTGTTTAAATGAAAAGGAATTTCTGCAATGCAATTTATACAAGTTAAAGGGAATTAATTATTATACTAACTACTTTCAATGTCTTGCAATGGTAGATATATATGTGTTTATGCAAACTATTAAAAGCAAACGGAATACTCTGCATAACAGTCAACACGTCGACTAATCTTCAGTTGGGTAAAATAGCCCTTGAGGCGTATAGATTGGCGTGTTGACTGTTAGTGCTTTGTAGCCTGTCAAACAATAGGACATGCGACGTCCAGTTGTTTCGTTACTTTATTTATTTAAATATAGCGTTTGGGTATACTTATAATTATTAGTATCAACTGGTGTTAAATTATTCTAGCATCTTAAGGTCATGCTATTCAGAAATAAAACACATACAATGTATTTTTGTGATCAACCTTGATTTGTTATGATTCTTTTACGCCCCCACCAGATACTGTGTATTTGTCTTGTAGTTTGTGTTATTGTGAACGATTTTCCGGACCTATGGTACCCTTGTGAGAACTAAATTGGAACTGAACTGACGCTTATATAATGCCTCTCAGTGAATTAAACGCAATTAATAGCGTAGTAAAGAAAGATATGAATAATGAGGGACATCATCAGGAGAGAAACCCTTACTACCATCCGCTGGTCCTTTATTTGAGGCAAGTGACCAATTGCCTATACAATACAGGACAACACATACAACACAACACAAAACATAAAAAAATGATTTAAACTGGGGTTACCGCCTTGGAACGGTCAATTCAAAGCATTGGGGGTTTAAAGGCATGCCGAACTTAGTCACTTAGCCCAGGATTAATCACAAAGCACGTACTTGTAAATAAACTTTTACTTCATAGCATTGCAATTCAAATTAAATTGAATTACAATTTAATTACTCAATGGTTTTTCTGAGGCACGATGAAATGAAGTAAATGTACGGTTATTTTTGGAAAATAAACACACAAAGCATCGTTTGAATTTAATTTATTAATAAATTGTAACATTAACATTTGCATAGTAAATGCAGTGTATCAAGGTAGCGGATAAGGCCTTTTGTTGAAGAATCGTAGTAATGTAACAACTACAATGCATGTAATGAAAAAATAAGTCAAACTTCAACTATAAATTATTTTTATATTTGAAACTGAAACAACATTTCGGATATGTTGGCCTTCATCTGGTTTGTTATTTCAAACAGGCAAGGACGTCGATGTCATCAGACGTCAACGGCAACGTCAAAATATGACATATATAAAAAATATGTATTGTAAAACAGACTTATGGATTCCAATAGTGCTTTAAATGGTTTAAAATAATACTTTTGAATTCATTCCATTTGGGCTAGTAGTACCAAGAATGTGCATCTATTTAGTTTCTTTCAAACGCCGTTCCAGTTATTTTAACTTTGTCTATAGGCATAAAAAAACAATCATCAAGACTATGATTAGAATGGTTAACATGTTCAGAAACATTGGTTAATGTTTCAGGAAAATGGTTTATATCAAACTTATGACTGTTCATTATTTGGCTACAGTTTTGTTTTTCTGGCCAACACATTGTTTCTGACACTTCTTACAAGTAATAAGTATCAGAAAAACGACTCGTAAACTATGCAATAATCTCGATCACATGTACATCCCATATCGCATGTAAAAATTTTTATAACTTGTGGTTCTTTTATTTAAAACAAATAAGTAACTGCCTTTTTAGGCAGCGCATAACATCCAATAAACATAAAACATACTTAAACTCATTTCCCGGTTTATCGCATAAATTCCAGAGTAACAATGCAATCATAATTCCCATAATATGAATTACAATGTTCGTTCAAACGTCTCTGTCTGAAAACTTCTAATTTGCCGTAAAGACGACTATTTCTAGATATAGCATTCCCATTACACATTGGTGAATCACTGTTATTGTGTCTTTTGACATTTTTGCCCGTTTATAACGCTTCTGTGGGAAACTAACTTAAGTCAACCGATTATTGTGCACACCGAATATGTCTTTTGTGTTGCAATAGTATTGGAAAATATATTGAGAAATATCGATATAAATGGCAAATAAATGGTTATTAAATTTATTTGTATATATAATTTTTTATTTTATTAAGATTTTTTTTTCAAGACTGTCAGTCATACAAATATTTATAATCATATTTTTAATATTAATTACCGACCGAAACTACACAAATGTTGCATTTTCAAACTGGGTTATGTCTCGTGTTTCTGTTGAGAAAAACAACAAACAAAGATCGTTTATTATAATACACTCAATTCGTAGTCTTCAGACACATTTCAAAATATGTTATGGGAGTTTGCAACAACATGGCTTGAAAACGTTCGTTTATTTTTTTACATTTTAAACTGAGTTAACTGAGTTTGCAACAAAATATCTTGGAATAGTTCGTTTATTCTTTATGGCAAACTCAGAATTAATATCGTTTAATTAATGCACCTGTGTTATCATGACCTTCATCATTATCAATGTGGGCACACATGTATTTAAACCTATATTTAAATCGTTAATAACATTTCTCAATACCAAACGATTTCTATGCGAAACAAACGCAAATCACATGTTGATAATTACCTCCAACTTGCAAGCAATAAAGGATTAAACTACTTACAAATCAGTTAACATATTCGGACCGGTTAAGCGTTTGTAATCTTGAAATTAGTTTAATAAATTTTGGAATATTCGGAATATTATTTTCCATTAACCAGTTGCAGGTGTTAATTAAGATTTATTTTTATTCGACAATTGCCTGTACTACCTTTAGCAAGCCATACAGTTGGTAAATGCCGGTTTTCTGATTCATAGTTTACAAAATGTGCATCCCAAATGTTCCATCGTAAGTTGTTAAGGATATGTGTGATGATGAAGCCAGTAATAAATCTACGTCAAAATATAGCAACAAAAAATATATACATAAATAAATGCAGTTTGAGGATATGCAGTCTTTTTACTTTCTGAACGGCACTGCGCATGTTTAAAGTAAACAATCAAAATGCCAAAATGCTGATAGCGTTAAAAGACTGGTGGCAAGATAAGGAAAGAAACCACAATCAAGGGAAATTTGAAAGCAAATATTTTAGTAGAAAGGAAATATTTGTTTAAATGAAAAGGAATTTCTGCAATGCAATTTATACAAGTTAAAGGAAAATTAATTATTATACTCACTACTTTCAATGTATTGCAATGGTAGATATATATGTGTCTACGCAAACTATTAAAAGCAAAGGGAATACTCTGCATAGCAGTCAACTCGTCGACTATTCTTCAATTGGGTAAAATAGCCCCTGAGGCGTATAGATTGGCGTGTTGATTGTTAGTGCTTTGTAGCCTGCAGTGTCAAACAATAGCACATGCGACGTCCAGTGGTTTCGTTACTTTATTTATTTAAATATAACGTTTGGGTATACTTATAATTATTAGTATCAACTGGTGTTAAATGATTCTAGCATCTTAAGGTCATGCTATTCAGAAATAAAACACATAAAATGTATTTTTGTGATCAACCTTGATTTGTTATGATTCTTTTACGCCCCCACCAGATATTGTGTTTGTGTCTTGTTGTTTGTGTTATTGTGAAAGATTTTCCGGACCTATGATACCCTTGTGAGAGCTAAATTGGAACTGATCTGACGCTTATATAATGCCTCTCAGTGAATTAAACGCAATTAATAGCGTAGTAAAAAAGATATGAATAATGAAACTCCGGATACATCATCAGGAGAGAAACCCTTACTACCATCCGCTGGTCCTTTATTTGAGGCAAGTGACCAATTGCCTATACAATACAGGACAACACATACAACACAACACAAAACATAAAAAAAATGATTTAAACTGGGGTTACCGCCTTGGAACGGTCAATTCAAAGCATTGGGGGTTTAAAGGCATGCCGAACTTAGTCACTTAGCCCAGGATTAATCACAAAGCACGTACTTGTAAATAAACTTTTACTTCATAGCATTGCAATTCAAATTAAATTGAATTACAATTTAATTACTCAATGGTTTTTCTGAGGCACGATGAAATGAAGTAAATGTACGGTTATTTTTGGAAAATAAACACACAAAGCATCGTTTGAATTTAATTTATTAATAAATTGTAACATTAACATTTGCATAGTAAATGCAGTGTATCAAGGTAGCGGATAAGGCCTTTTGTTGAAGAATCGTAGTAATGTAACAACTACAATGCATGTAATGAAAAAATAAGTCAAACTTCAACTATAAATTATTTTTATATTTGAAACTGAAACAACATTTCGGATATGTTGGCCTTCATCTGGTTTGTTATTTCAAACAGGCAAGGACGTCGATGTCATCAGACGTCAACGGCAACGTCAAAATATGACATATATAAAAAATATGTATTGTAAAACAGACTTATGGATTCCAATAGTGCTTTAAATGGTTTAAAATAATACTTTTGAATTCATTCCATTTGGGCTAGTAGTACCAAGAATGTGCATCTATTTAGTTTCTTTCAAACGCCGTTCCAGTTATTTTAACTTTGTCTATAGGCATAAAAAAACAATCATCAAGACTATGATTAGAATGGTTAACATGTTCAGAAACATTGGTTAATGTTTCAGGAAAATGGTTTATATCAAACTTATGACTGTTCATTATTTGGCTACAGTTTTGTTTTTCTGGCCAACACATTGTTTCTGACACTTCTTACAAGTAATAAGTATCAGAAAAACGACTCGTAAACTATGCAATAATCTCGATCACATGTACATCCCATATCGCATGTAAAAATTTTTATAACTTGTGGTTCTTTTATTTAAAACAAATAAGTAACTGCCTTTTTAGGCAGCGCATAACATCCAATAAACATAAAACATACTTAAACTCATTTCCCGGTTTATCGCATAAATTCCAGAGTAACAATGCAATCATAATTCCCATAATATGAATTACAATGTTGTTCAAACGTCTCTGTCTGAAAACTTCTAATTTGCCGTAAAGACGACTATTTCTAGATATAGCATTCCCATTACACATTGGTGAATCACTGTTATTGTGTCTTTTGACATTTTTGCCCGTTTATAACGCTTCTGTGGGAAACTAACTTAAGTCAACCGATTATTGTGCACACCGAATATGTCTTTTGTGTTGCAATAGTATTGGAAAATATATTGAGAAATATCGATATAAATGGCAAATAAATGGTTATTAAATTTATTTGTATATATAATTTTTTATTTTATTAAGATTTTTTTTTCAAGACTGTCAGTCATACAAATATTTATAATCATATTTTTAATATTAATTACCGACCGAAACTACACAAATGTTGCATTTTCAAACTGGGTTATGTCTCGTGTTTCTGTTGAGAAAAACAACAAACAAAGATCGTTTATTATAATACACTCAATTCGTAGTCTTCAGACACATTTCAAAATATGTTATGGGAGTTTGCAACAACATGGCTTGAAAACGTTCGTTTATTTTTTTACATTTTAAACTGAGTTAACTGAGTTTGCAACAAAATATCTTGGAATAGTTCGTTTATTCTTTATGGCAAACTCAGAATTAATATCGTTTAATTAATGCACCTGTGTTATCATGACCTTCATCATTATCAATGTGGGCACACATGTATTTAAACCTATATTTAAATCGTTAATAACATTTCTCAATACCAAACGATTTCTATGCGAAACAAACGCAAATCACATGTTGATAATTACCTCCAACTTGCAAGCAATAAAGGATTAAACTACTTACAAATCAGTTAACATATTCGGACCGGTTAAGCGTTTGTAATCTTGAAATTAGTTTAATAAATTTTGGAATATTCGGAATATTATTTTCCATTAACCAGTTGCAGGTGTTAATTAAGATTTATTTTTATTCGACAATTGCCTGTACTACCTTTAGCAAGCCATACAGTTGGTAAATGCCGGTTTTCTGATTCATAGTTTACAAAATGTGCATCCCAAATGTTCCATCGTAAGTTGTTAAGGATATGTGTGATGATGAAGCCAGTAATAAATCTACGTCAAAATATAGCAACAAAAAATATATACATAAATAAATGCAGTTTGAGGATATGCAGTCTTTTTACTTTCTGAACGGCACTGCGCATGTTTAAAGTAAACAATCAAAATGCCAAAATGCTGATAGCGTTAAAAGACTGGTGGCAAGATAAGGAAAGAAACCACAATCAAGGGAAATTTGAAAGCAAATATTTTAGTAGAAAGGAAATATTTGTTTAAATGAAAAGGAATTTCTGCAATGCAATTTATACAAGTTAAAGGAAAATTAATTATTATACTCACTACTTTCAATGTATTGCAATGGTAGATATATATGTGTCTACGCAAACTATTAAAAGCAAAGGGAATACTCTGCATAGCAGTCAACTCGTCGACTATTCTTCAATTGGGTAAAATAGCCCCTGAGGCGTATAGATTGGCGTGTTGATTGTTAGTGCTTTGTAGCCTGCAGTGTCAAACAATAGCACATGCGACGTCCAGTGGTTTCGTTACTTTATTTATTTAAATATAACGTTTGGGTATACTTATAATTATTAGTATCAACTGGTGTTAAATGATTCTAGCATCTTAAGGTCATGCTATTCAGAAATAAAACACATAAAATGTATTTTTGTGATCAACCTTGATTTGTTATGATTCTTTTACGCCCCCACCAGATATTGTGTTTGTGTCTTGTTGTTTGTGTTATTGTGAAAGATTTTCCGGACCTATGATACCCTTGTGAGAGCTAAATTGGAACTGATCTGACGCTTATATAATGCCTCTCAGTGAATTAAACGCAATTAATAGCGTAGTAAAAAAGATATGAATAATGAAACTCCGGATACATCATCAGGAGAGAAACCCTTACTACCATCCGCTGGTCCTTTATTTGAGGCAAGTGACCAATTGCCTATACAATACAGGACAACACATACAACACAACACAAAACATAAAAAAATGATTTAAACTGGGGTTACCGCCTTGGAACGGTCAATTCAAAGCATTGGGGGTTTAAAGGCATGCCGAACTTAGTCACTTAGCCCAGGATTAACCACAAAGCACGTACTTGTAAATAAACTTTTACTTCATAGCATTGCAATTCAAATTAAATTGAATTACAATTTAATTACTCAATGGTTTTTCTGAGGCACGATGAAATGAAGTAAATGTACGGTTATTTTTGGAAAATAAACACACAAAGCATCGTTTGAATTCAATTTATTAATAAATTGTAACATTAACATTTGCATAGTAAATGCAGTGTATCAAGGTAGCGGATAAAGCCTTTTGTTGAAGAATCGTAGTAATGTAACAACTACAATGCATGTAATGAAAAAATAAGTAAAACTTCAACTATAAATTATTTTTATATTTGAAACTGAAACAACATTTCGGATATGTTGGCCCTCATCTGGTTTGTTATTTCAAACAGGCAAGGACGTCGATGTCATCAGACGTCAACGGCAACGTCAAAATATGACATATATAAAAATATGTATTGTAAAACAGACTTATGGATTCCAATAGTGCTTTAAATGGTTTAAAATAATACTTTTGAATTCATTCCATTTGGGCTAGTAGTATCAAGAATGTGCATCTATTTAGTTTCTTTCAAACGCCGTTCCAGTTATTTTAACTTTGTCTATAGGCATAAAAAAACAATCATCAAGACTATGATTAGAATGGTTAACATGTTCAGAAACATTGGTTAATGTTTCAGGAAAATGGTTTATATCAAACTTATGACTGTTCATTATTTGGCTACAGTTTTGTTTTTCTGGCCAACACATTGTTTCTGACACTTCTTACAAGTAATAAGTATCAGAAAAACGACTCGTAAACTATGCAATAATCTCGATCACATGTACATCCCATATCGCATGTAAAAATTTTTATAACTTGTGGTTCTTTTATTTAAAACAAATAAGTAACTGCCTTTTTAGGCAGCGCATAACATCCAATAAACATAAAACATACTTAAACTCATTTCCCGGTTTATCGCATAAATTCCAGAGTAACAATGCAATCATAATTCCCATAATATGAATTACAATGTTCGTTCAAACGTCTCTGTCTGAAAACTTCTAATTTGCCGTAAAGACGACTATTTCTAGATATAGCATTCCCATTACACATTGGTGAATCACTGTTATTGTGTCTTTTGACATTTTTGCCCGTTTATAACGCTTCTGTGGGAAACTAACTTAAGTCAACCGATTATTGTGCACACCGAATATGTCTTTTGTGTTGCAATAGTATTGGAAAATATATTGAGAAATATCGATATAAATGGCAAATAAATGGTTATTAAATTTATTTGTATATATAATTTTTTATTTTATTAAGATTTTTTTTTCAAGACTGTCAGTCATACAAATATTTATAATCATATTTTTAATATTAATTACCGACCGAAACTACACAAATGTTGCATTTTCAAACTGGGTTATGTCTCGTGTTTCTGTTGAGAAAAACAACAAACAAAGATCGTTTATTATAATACACTCAATTCGTAGTCTTCAGACACATTTCAAAATATGTTATGGGAGTTTGCAACAACATGGCTTGAAAACGTTCGTTTATTTTTTTACATTTTAAACTGAGTTAACTGAGTTTGCAACAAAATATCTTGGAATAGTTCGTTTATTCTTTATGGCAAACTCAGAATTAATATCGTTTAATTAATGCACCTGTGTTATCATGACCTTCATCATTATCAATGTGGGCACACATGTATTTAAACCTATATTTAAATCGTTAATAACATTTCTCAATACCAAACGATTTCTATGCGAAACAAACGCAAATCACATGTTGATAATTACCTCCAACTTGCAAGCAATAAAGGATTAAACTACTTACAAATCAGTTAACATATTCGGACCGGTTAAGCGTTTGTAATCTTGAAATTAGTTTAATAAATTTTGGAATATTCGGAATATTATTTTCCATTAACCAGTTGCAGGTGTTAATTAAGATTTATTTTTATTCGACAATTGCCTGTACTACCTTTAGCAAGCCATACAGTTGGTAAATGCCGGTTTTCTGATTCATAGTTTACAAAATGTGCATCCCAAATGTTCCATCGTAAGTTGTTAAGGATATGTGTGATGATGAAGCCAGTAATAAATCTACGTCAAAATATAGCAACAAAAAATATATACATAAATAAATGCAGTTTGAGGATATGCAGTCTTTTTACTTTCTGAACGGCACTGCGCATGTTTAAAGTAAACAATCAAAATGCCAAAATGCTGATAGCGTTAAAAGACTGGTGGCAAGATAAGGAAAGAAACCACAATCAAGGGAAATTTGAAAGCAAATATTTTAGTAGAAAGGAAATATTTGTTTAAATGAAAAGGAATTTCTGCAATGCAATTTATACAAGTTAAAGGAAAATTAATTATTATACTCACTACTTTCAATGTATTGCAATGGTAGATATATATGTGTCTACGCAAACTATTAAAAGCAAAGGGAATACTCTGCATAGCAGTCAACTCGTCGACTATTCTTCAATTGGGTAAAATAGCCCCTGAGGCGTATAGATTGGCGTGTTGATTGTTAGTGCTTTGTAGCCTGCAGTGTCAAACAATAGCACATGCGACGTCCAGTGGTTTCGTTACTTTATTTATTTAAATATAACGTTTGGGTATACTTATAATTATTAGTATCAACTGGTGTTAAATGATTCTAGCATCTTAAGGTCATGCTATTCAGAAATAAAACACATAAAATGTATTTTTGTGATCAACCTTGATTTGTTATGATTCTTTTACGCCCCCACCAGATATTGTGTTTGTGTCTTGTTGTTTGTGTTATTGTGAAAGATTTTCCGGACCTATGATACCCTTGTGAGAGCTAAATTGGAACTGATCTGACGCTTATATAATGCCTCTCAGTGAATTAAACGCAATTAATAGCGTAGTAAAAAAGATATGAATAATGAAACTCCGGATACATCATCAGGAGAGAAACCCTTACTACCATCCGCTGGTCCTTTATTTGAGGCAAGTGACCAATTGCCTATACAATACAGGACAACACATACAACACAACACAAAACATAAAAAAATGATTTAAACTGGGGTTACCGCCTTGGAACGGTCAATTCAAAGCATTGGGGGTTTAAAGGCATGCCGAACTTAGTCACTTAGCCCAGGATTAATCACAAAGCACGTACTTGTAAATAAACTTTTACTTCATAGCATTGCAATTCAAATTAAATTGAATTACAATTTAATTACTCAATGGTTTTTCTGAGGCACGATGAAATGAAGTAAATGTACGGTTATTTTTGGAAAATAAACACACAAAGCATCGTTTGAATTCAATTTATTAATAAATTGTAACATTAACATTTGCATAGTAAATGCAGTGTATCAAGGTAGCGGATAAAGCCTTTTGTTGAAGAATCGTAGTAATGTAACAACTACAATGCATGTAATGAAAAAATAAGTAAAACTTCAACTATAAATTATTTTTATATTTGAAACTGAAACAACATTTCGGATATGTTGGCCCTCATCTGGTTTGTTATTTCAAACAGGCAAGGACGTCGATGTCATCAGACGTCAACGGCAACGTCAAAATATGACATATATAAAAATATGTATTGTAAAACAGACTTATGGATTCCAATAGTGCTTTAAATGGTTTAAAATAATACTTTTGAATTCATTCCATTTGGGCTAGTAGTATCAAGAATGTGCATCTATTTAGTTTCTTTCAAACGCCGTTCCAGTTATTTTAACTTTGTCTATAGGCATAAAAAAACAATCATCAAGACTATGATTAGAATGGTTAACATGTTCAGAAACATTGGTTAATGTTTCAGGAAAATGGTTTATATCAAACTTATGACTGTTCATTATTTGGCTACAGTTTTGTTTTTCTGGCCAACACATTGTTTCTGACACTTCTTACAAGTAATAAGTATCAGAAAAACGACTCGTAAACTATGCAATAATCTCGATCACATGTACATCCCATATCGCATGTAAATTTTTTTATAACTTGTGGTTCTTTTATTTAAAACAAATAAGTAACTGCCTTTTTAGGCAGCGCATAACATCCAATAAACATAAAACATACTTAAACTCATTTCCCGGTTTATCGCATAAATTCCAGAGTAACAATGCAATCATAATTCCCATAATATGAATTACAATGTTCGTTCAAACGTCTCTGTCTGAAAACTTCTAATTTGCCGTAAAGACGACTATTTCTAGATATAGCATTCCCATTACACATTGGTGAATCACTGTTATTGTGTCTTTTGACATTTTTGCCCGTTTATAACGCTTCTGTGGGAAACTAACTTAAGTCAACCGATTATTGTGCACACCGAATATGTCTTTTGTGTTGCAATAGTATTGGAAAATATATTGAGAAATATCGATATAAATGGCAAATAAATGGTTATTAAATTTATTTGTATATATAATTTTTTATTTTATTAAGATTTTTTTTTCAAGACTGTCAGTCATACAAATATTTATAATCATATTTTTAATATTAATTACCGACCGAAACTACACAAATGTTGCATTTTCAAACTGGGTTATGTCTCGTGTTTCTGTTGAGAAAAACAACAAACAAAGATCGTTTATTATAATACACTCAATTCGTAGTCTTCAGACACATTTCAAAATATGTTATGGGAGTTTGCAACAACATGGCTTGAAAACGTTCGTTTATTTTTTTACATTTTAAACTGAGTTAACTGAGTTTGCAACAAAATATCTTGGAATAGTTCGTTTATTCTTTATGGCAAACTCAGAATTAATATCGTTTAATTAATGCACCTGTGTTATCATGACCTTCATCATTATCAATGTGGGCACACATGTATTTAAACCTATATTTAAATCGTTAATAACATTTCTCAATACCAAACGATTTCTATGCGAAACAAACGCAAATCACATGTTGATAATTACCTCCAACTTGCAAGCAATAAAGGATTAAACTACTTACAAATCAGTTAACATATTCGGACCGGTTAAGCGTTTGTAATCTTGAAATTAGTTTAATAAATTTTGGAATATTCGGAATATTATTTTCCATTAACCAGTTGCAGGTGTTAATTAAGATTTATTTTTATTCGACAATTGCCTGTACTACCTTTAGCAAGCCATACAGTTGGTAAATGCCGGTTTTCTGATTCATAGTTTACAAAATGTGCATCCCAAATGTTCCATCGTAAGTTGTTAAGGATATGTGTGATGATGAAGCCAGTAATAAATCTACGTCAAAATATAGCAACAAAAAATATATACATAAATAAATGCAGTTTGAGGATATGCAGTCTTTTTACTTTCTGAACGGCACTGCGCATGTTTAAAGTAAACAATCAAAATGCCAAAATGCTGATAGCGTTAAAAGACTGGTGGCAAGATAAGGAAAGAAACCACAATCAAGGGAAATTTGAAAGCAAATATTTTAGTAGAAAGGAAATATTTGTTTAAATGAAAAGGAATTTCTGCAATGCAATTTATACAAGTTAAAGGAAAATTAATTATTATACTCACTACTTTCAATGTATTGCAATGGTAGATATATATGTGTCTACGCAAACTATTAAAAGCAAAGGGAATACTCTGCATAGCAGTCAACTCGTCGACTATTCTTCAATTGGGTAAAATAGCCCCTGAGGCGTACAGATTGGCGTGTTGACTGTTAGTGCTTTGTAGCCTGTCAAACAATAGGACATGCGACGTCCAGTGGTTTCGTTACTTTATTTATTTAAATATAACGTTTGGGTATACTTATAATTATTAGTATCAACTGGTGTTAAATGATTCTAGCATCTTAAGGTCATGCTATTCAGAAATAAAACACATACAATGTATTTTTGTGACCAACCTTGATTTGTTATGATTCTTTTACGCCCCCACCAGATACTGTGTATTTGTCTTGTTGTTTGTGTTATTGTGAACGATTTTCCGGACCTATGGTACACTTGTGAGAAGTAAATTGGAACTGAACTGACGCTTATATAATGCCTCTCAGTGAATTAAACGCAATTAATAGCGTAGTAAAGAAAGATATGAATAATGAAACTCCAGAGACATCATCAGGAGAGAAACCCTTACTACCATCCGCTGGTCCTTTATTTGAGGCAAGTGACCAATTGCCTATACAATACAGGACAACACATACAACACAACACAAAACATAAAAAAATTATTTAAACTGAGGTTACCGCCTTGGAACGGTCAATTCAAAGCATTGGGGGTTTAAAGGCATGCCGAACTTAGTCACTTAGCCAAGGATTAATCATGGTTTATATCAAACATGACTGTTCATTATTTGGCTACATTTTTTTTCTTCTGGCCAACACATTGTTTCTGACACTTCTTACAAGTAATAAGTTAAATCGCTGCTGTGGAAGAACAAAATAATCCGTGCTTACTTTTAAAATTTTAATTTTAAGGAAACAACTAGTAATTTTAATATTAATTAAATAAGAAAATAGTTGGCATGTTGTCTTTAATTTGAATTACTTAATATGAATTTTCAGAAAACTCGGAACATTGCTTTTTTTGTTGATACGTTTCTCATTATCCCACGGAAAGTTTAAGCTTCATTATCAAATAAGTTCGTACTCTAAAGTTAGTAAAAAAAAAACTATTTGTTGAATAATTTGGTTTCGATACTTTCCATGTTTGAAATATTTGGATGCACCAAGAATGTTGCACTTTGTTTTCGTTGCTTTTTTTAAATAGTTTAAAAATACATAAAATATGCTATCGGTTTATACTGATGGAAGTTAATTTATTCAGTTATTCAGTTTATTCAACATACTATAATTACAGAAAAAGCGAGTTAACATATATATTTATCCAATGCCGCCTTTAGAGTTCAACACTCAACACATATATAATCAAGAGAACAAACCGTATCATGGATTAAGCAAATGTTTGCAACCAAGAACAACTATAAAGATACTATCTTAGTAAACACTTCACCTCATTGTGCACATACTGGCATGCGTTGTTGTTAAATGTACCTTAAAACGCTTACATCGGACAATAGACCCCGTTATAATAATTTCCACAGCTCTACCGCGATCTGTTCGATGACCCATTGAAACATTGTTAATGCAACAATGTGAAACTGCAGCTGTATCAGAAGTAGAGAAACTGACAATGGACAAATGTATGTCCTTTATTAAAGCGCCAGTCCTTAGAATATAATTCAATACATGTTAAATTGGCATTAATTCTAACGAACGTTAATGACGTTTATTCGACTGAAAACTGTTTCTCATTTATGAAAGACATTTTATAATTTTTATGCTCGAAAACTTTTTATGCATGTCGATTTACTCCAGAGGTATCACAAGCTGTCGCATACAGATAACTACACGAAAAAAAATTACCAAAACGTTATTATTTTACCGATTTCAATGCGGTTTTTGGTATTTTGATAGGTAAGATGTCCACTAGAAACGATTTTGTAAAGTTTAAATTTAATAACATTGTTCTGGACCTCTGTTTTAAGAGCAAGTGACCGGCTGCTTATACAACACACTATACAGCACTGAACGCATGAAGAAAAAACTAATGTAATGGTAGCAACTGGGCCATCGCCGTGGCATGATCAATAGGCTGTTTAAACCGGTTTAAAGGGACGTCACTAAACCTCACGACTCGCACTCGTATCAAAATTAGTCAATTTAAAGATAAAATGAAATTATTCTCGTTTCGAAAAGTACGGTATTGTACGGTATTTAGTTATTGTTAGAGTGACTACAGCACATTTTGGCGGGTTATGCACGGAATTCTCGTGCAAGGGTATATGAGCCGTGTATAGGAAGTTTATCGTCATTCGAGGTCTGTGTTTGGCAGCAACAAGGTGGATAAAGAAAGAGGCAGTATTCCCTCCCGCCCGCCCATAATTATTGTTTCAGATGATACGTGTCACAGCTCACTGTATTATAGATTTTAATGATTATACTGATTTTGCAGAATTTCAATCGCACTTTAGTTTATTTTCAGTAAAGGTTTCCTTTCGAGGGTTTATCCAATGATCAGATGTTTGACCAGTCGATACTTTATGGCGCACCTGCCTTCCTTAACCATTTTACCGTGTCGACAGTGGACGTCTAACTTACTTTGTTATCGATGCTACAGTTGTTGCATGAGCGCTAGAATACAAGAACATCGTTTTATATGTAAAAAACAAAACAAAAATGCTGTCAAATACAAATACCCATTGCTATTTGTGTTGTGTTTTTGTATTGATATGAATGAAGATTGATGATTGTAATGATGATGATGGTGAGGATAATTATGGTGATGATTATGGTGACCGTGATGGTGATAATGATGGTGATGTTGATGTGATTATCATAATTATTATGTGATGATGATGCTGATGATGGTGATGTCTTTGCAAGTCTTTTTGATAGTTCTATTTCTCAGTATTTTAAGAATAGAGAATAATAAATTTACTCACGAAATGAGTGAGAAATGTAAATTAATTAACATGGTTATTAATTCATTAAAAGGTAACACACATTATTATATTCTAAGCTTTTTAAGACACAAATTATTTGTATACAGCCGTCATCAAGCATTATATATTTACGGTAACTCATTTTTCGTTAATAATTTACTGATGCAAGTTATGAATGATAAGTTATTTTGATACTATTTAAAGCATTATCTTAACAAGAGCTGTCAGAGCTGACAACGCTCTCGACTATTCTAAGTATTTCAGTTGGACCTTGTTTTGAAAGTGAAAGGGGCATACATTTGTAAAATAGAAAGATGAAATGCATACTGAAGTTTGCAGCAATGTGCTTCTCCAAGTTCAAGTCAAAAGCACGTAGTTTTGAAGTTAACGGACTTTTGAAAAAAAACTTTTTTCAGAAAATCTAAATGAAAAAGGGGTATAAGTGTTTCAAAATACAAAAAAAAAGTTATTGAATCCCAGCACCTGATGCTGGAGCTGATGACAAAGGTATATTCCAAGTTTAAAGAGAATTCCTTATGTAGTAAATTATAAGACTTTTAAGTAAAAACTTGCACCTGGTGTAGTTGAGTACAAAGATGTATTACAAGTTTCAAGTGAATACCTTATGCAGTTTAGAAATTGTGACTTGTGAAAAAAAGTCTTAAAACTGAAAATGTATGTGAAAACTGTGGTATATCTGTGTCCAAATACAGAGTTATTGGCATTGTTTCACCTGACATTGGAGTTGATGACAAAGGTATATACGAGAACTAGGTTTCAAGTGAAAAACTTTTGTAATTTTGAAGTAATACGACTTGAATAAAACATAACTCTGACAAAATACAAAACAGAGTTTTGTGAATGATGGCAACTGTTGCTGTAGTTGATGACTATGGTATATTCTATGTTTCAAGTCAAATAACTCAACATGTTTTGAAGTTATGAGACTTTGAATAAAAACTTTAACCTGAGAAACAATTTGAAAAGAGGACATAACTCTGTCAAAATGCACAACAGAGTATTGTTGATTGTGGCATCTAATGCTGTAACTGATGACAAAGGAATATTCCAAGTTTCAAGAAATATGGGAAGTGTTGCACCTGATGGTGGAGTTGATGACAAAGGTTTATTCTCAGTTTCATGTGAATAACTTTAACTAAATTTTTTAAGTTACAAGACTTTTGAATAAAACCTTTAACCAGAAAAATCAATGTGAAAAAGGGGCATAACTCTGTCAAAATCCGAAGCTTAGTTATAGGGAATGTTGATATGATGCTGGAGTAGATGACGAAGGTATATTCCAAGTTCCAAGTGAATGTAGTTTTGAAATTACAAGACTTTTGAATATAAACTTTAACCCAGTTTAGATGCGAAGCCGATGCCGTCGCCGGGGCGAGTAAGAAAGCTCAAATAGTCGAGCTCAAAACCATAAATTACATTGAAAGATGACCTCGCCTGGCACAAACAATTGAAATTCCGGTGAAAATGAACACAGAAACGCCGTAATGATCCACAATATGTATTGCAATCCAACAAAAGCAATCACCTTAGCGATATACAGCCCCACGATCAGCCGATATGCCGTGATAGTAAACAGCCGAATTTGCCAGACACCTGCAACAATGAATAATTCTAACGCAGTAGAATGTTTCCAATTAGTTGCCACTGAGTTAAGAGTCGTGCTGAATTTTTACAGGTTTTAGCAATTTAAAAAGTACTGGACAAACAAGAGGTGTCATAGACATATGACATCATTACCGTCCGTTTTTTTTAATTTACGTAGTAATACACAAGCCAACAGTAACAAAGTTGGACTAGACAGATCCAACATTTACAAAGTGTGTGTTTTTTGTGTGAAATAAAAGATCATTTGGGACAAACCAAAAACATGAATACTCCAGAAAAAATGTGAAAGCGATATGGCAAAGGCAAGATCAATATCAATTTCTTTAACTTGACAATGGTTCATGTAATTATATTATTTGACACTATTTGGGATTTTTTATTCAATTATACTTTCCATGGATAGTGTAAATGTTTGCACATATCTGGAAGTAATGTTGACATGGCTTAGGCGTTCAATGCTTACAATATTCAACGCGTTACGTCGTTATCAAAATTCATCTCACGCTATTACCGTTGAACTGTATGCATATTTATGTCCCTTGGGTCAATTTTGAGGTTATGCCTTTGATAAATGACATTCAGTTTCCATATGGATCACACGCGCTATAAATCGCAATGATTCATTTGTAAGCTTGTATATTGACCACTGTCGTGTTTCGTTCATGTGCAACTTGTATGTGGGGTAATTTCCATTTGGTTTTCAATGGTTAAAAATTATGGTCATGCTTATTCGATTTCGTATAGTGCTAACATGTTTTATAAAAACAGAATAATAACATACCAAATGTATTATATTATTATGACCAAAGAATGCAAGTGAAATTAATGTATACTTACAGAAGACTAGGATACGTCTAACCGATTAAATGTAGTTAATACATATTTGCATGACGAGGAATGTTCAGTAAAAAAGTATATCTTAATATAGTCCAGAAGAAAGTTCAGTAAAAAAAAGTATATCTTAATATAGTCCAGAAGGAAACATTCTGGGCAATTGAGAAGAAACTTTGATTTATTGTACGCGCAGGCATGCACACGATTGCAATTACCTTTAACGAGTTCTGAAGGAGTTGTTCTGGGGTCGTATTTCAGAAATAAAAAAACAGACAGTGAAATCTTATCCTAAGTCTTAAAATCATCATTTTCCTTAAGCATTGTATTCCATGTATCCATAAAATTCTGCCAAATGTTCACTAATTAACAACATTTTATTCACTACTATATACTTAACTGTAATTGAAGTCATTAATTAATATGTTGGTTTAAAAATATTACCTTACAAAAAAATTGGAACTTAAGTGAAAATATTTTAAGTTCAACTTAAGATGTTTCTGGAATATGGCCCCTGTACTTTGCAAGTCGGGTACTACAAAACAGTGATAAGGGGAGTCTTTTTTGTCATTTCAAATACTTTAACGGTACGAGAAGACTTTGATAAGAATGATATACATTTAAAAGAAAATCTATCTTTTAGCAATATAGATCTATATACCAATAGTTTACGATTGTAGAGCTACTATACCGCACATTTTGACTATGCCACACGATTGAAGGAATTTGCTTTCTTATATTTTGAACACACGCAAATCAGAATGTAAGAAGGTCTCAATTTACAGTCGAATTGAAAAATACCACTCATTATAAGAATATAAAATGGCTGAATACATTTTATTAATACCGGGACGACACTTTCCGTTTTTATGGTATTTTCTGTTTAAATGAAGTCTCTTCTAAACAAAATACCGCTGTATGCGGAAAGTATCGTCCCGGATCAGCCTGCGCGGACTGCACAGCCTGACCCGAGACCACACTTTAAACACATGCATTAAGTCCGGTTTTCCCACGACGCGCCTCATATATATATATATTTTTTAGACAGCTTTCGGCAATATGGAGCAGATGTTCAGCTGCTGTTTACAAGATGAGTCCTACAAGTAAACTCTTCAAGCCAAAGTTGCTGAAAATATCGTATTGAAAACATTTTTAGTGTGTGTATTTAATATTACATTTACATGTCAATAAGTAAGTAAACTTAATAAAACACTAACTACCTCTTAAAATTTAACTCAAACCATCTTATGTGAACCTATCTGCTAAAACTATATGACTCTTTTCACTGCCATTGTATTACAAAATTTCACGCTTTAGTAATATAACTTTTTAATGTGTTAAAATGCAGTCATGCAGGTCATTCAAAGATAAGGTCATTTATGTAATGATTGTCGTGTCGTGAGGCATTAGTTGTTTCCACCTTTAATTACTTTTTTTTACAAAGCAGTCCCTTTAAAATCATGAAGGACCCACTGGATATATAGATACCATCTTGTTTATTAAAGTGCATTATGCGATTCTATTCTCTCAAAGCGATAACATGGGGTTGAGAGATCAAGTGTCGAGCATCAACGACACCTAAATACTCAACAACTATTGGTATTGAATTAAAACACGTTACCAGTTGCCTGCACAATACAAAACACTACACAAACAATACTACGCGATAAACATCGAATATTATTAGTTACACTGTTAGTAACTGATGGTGTCCCATACACCCTCGGTTACTAACAGTGTAACGAATATATCTCGCCGACTACCTTTATCTGGTTTCTATTAATTGATATCGCTTGAAAATTAACGGAAAAAATACTTACTAAATAACACGAAACACATAGCATGACGTCACGAAAATGAACAATATTACGTCATTAGACTGCGTCATTAGACTTTTATAGGGAAAAAAAGTTAGCCATGGTGTATGGAAAATACCCCATGGTCACGTGACCGCTCTTAGCCAATCGGATCGCGTCATTTATATAGGAGGTGAGATATTGTGTAAAGCATCCCGAGTACAACAAGCATATTAAATCCAACTGTCTGTAAATCCAACCATCTCAGCCACCTCTGCCTTTAAACGATTATTTCCAGACAATAGTATTCCATTACGCCTCGGCGGATCACTTTCATTGTGTCTTTTGACAACTTTCCTGGTTTATAGCACTTCTGTGGGAAACTAAATTTAGTTTACCGAGTATAGTGCTAATCGAATCTGTCTGTTCTGTCTATATTATACTGTATAATTGTAAGCGAAAAATAGTTCGATATGAATTGCAAACGAATTGTAATACATATGTATTGTAGTAGTCTATATATTTTTTTGTACATGCATTTATTTTGTTGCCAGAAGTAAGTCCCCAGAAATATACGTTCCACTATTTGTATACATTACTAACGGAAACTACACCATTTTCAAAATGGATTAGGTCTCATGTCTGTGTTGAGAAATACAATAAAAAACAGATCCTGTATCGTTTATTATTATAGCACTCAGTAAATGGACTTGACACTCATTTCAAAATTTGTTTGGGAATTTACAACAACATGGCTTGAACCATTTCGTTTAGTCTTCTTTTTCATTTCAAAATGTGTTGGCAGGATTTGCAACAGCATGTTTTAGGATATTCTTATTGTTTTTTGCGAATACATTATTATCCGCGCTTCGTATAATTAATGCACCAATGTTATCTTCACTTTCAGCATTTTCAATGTGAGTATTCAAAACAACATTAATTAGATCACGTTATAACATGTATCACTACCAAACGATTTTTATGCGAAACACACGCAAATTACATTAGGTAATGATAACTAAGAATATGAAGGAAGTAATAAATGTATGGCATGGGTCAAGTTAAAAACAAAAAAACATAAACCCAAACAAATGCATTTTGGGGGATATGCAGTCATTTAACTTTCTAAATGGTATTGTTGACTATAAACAATATATTTAAAAATGCTGAAAACGTAGAAAGAATGTTGGCGAGACAAAGAATAAAAACAAATCAAGGTAAATATGAGGGCTATTTAAATAGGGGAAATTAAATTTCTGCAATTTCATTTGTCACACAAGACAAATCGAACTCATTTTAATACTCTCTGCTTTCAATATTTTGGTTTATGCGAACTATGTAATGCAAACGGAATACTATGCAAAAGAGTCAACATCTCGACAAAATAGCCGATTTGTAGAGCTTCGTAGCCTACAGAGTCCAAATATAGGCCATGCGATGCAAGCTCTCCTTACTTAAGACCGTTTTCTTTCGCCAACAGTCTAAACAATGATTTTTACCCATTAATTTGGTATGTATTCTGTTTTATTCGCCCAGTGGTTTTGTTACTTTATTTTATTTAAATATAAAGTTTGGATAAATTAGAATTATAATTAAACACTGGTTTTAAATGATACTCACGAAATATTTGTTCTTCAACAGCTTTAGTTAGTCGTATATACATAACTAGTATTGTTTTGTGAACAACATTGATTTGTTGTAATTCAATAATACGCCTCCTGATATTACTGTTCTGTCTTGTCGTTTGTGTTATTGTGGATATTTTCCGGACTTATTACACTCCCATGGAAACTAAATTTAGCACTTACTTTGTCCGACTTACAGACTGTGTTATTTTATGGATGAAAAAAAATCGAAAGATAATAGACGCAAAATAATGTTGTTGTTAGTCAATGAACGCGAC